>JAOBRG010368215.1:0-12015 GCA_027574985.1 Umimayanthus nakama | reverse complement strand
ACAAAGAAACATTCAGGATACATGTAGCACGCGACAATGTAGCGCGCTACATGTATCCTAGTTTAGCCAGGCCTTTAATGTGAGTTTTACACGTTTCATGATCTGATCGAACTCCTATCTAGTATAAGACGATTCACGATTCTTTCAAGGACCTAAACTCTGGAATTCAATTCCAGTTCATTTGCCGTTGACTGCACCTTTAAACACTTTCAAAACTAAGCTAAAAAAGCATCTAGTTCACTTGTCAAAATCGTTATTATTCTTTTTCTCACCATACGGCACAGAAACACTTTTCATTCTTGTAACAATATCGATCTTCGGAAATTTTGTCATCAACGCTGTATATTCGCATTTATGCTAATATATAATCAGACTGTTACACTTTAGGCAGGTCTTAGGCATAAGATTCTTTTAATGTTCGCAAAATAACTGCTGTCATTCAAATAGCCTATCAAATTAAATTTCACATGTATTAACTAATGTAAGTATTTTTTTAACTCTGTCAAAAAGGGATAGTGATTTAATAAGATATCTATCTTGTCAACTCTCATGGATTCTCATGCTCGTTGACCTGGGCTTAAATGGACATGTTCTTAACGGATTACATGAAAGCGCTACAAAAACGTTGAGTTTGATGTACACTGCATGTAAAATAACTGAACGTTTCAGACATTGTCCAGTAACCTTTAAAACCACTAAACCTTACAACCAACATCAAACGTAATTGCTAATTGTGTCGGCACTTCCAAGATCTCAAAATGCGAAATGCAGTCCATGAACCAGCTAACTGGCGCGCTACACACGGACAGTGTGTGGGCCACACGAGGTTTCTTGCCACTTGCGCTATCGTACAACACGTACTGGCTGCAGGTGTACTGGGAGGAGTTTGGTTGAGCATGATACACCCTGACGGGGCAAGATACTTGAGCAGCACCGCTTACACTGATTACTGGGGACGAGTATAGCGCGTGCACATCGGAAACATCTGGCTTAGGTTCACGTGTCAAGATTTTTCCTCCTCCACGCTTTATCATTTGGATAAGAATATCCTTGGGAGGGGAAGGTGGGGCAAAGTCGCCAAACAGATAGAAGCTGCAGCCGTCAAAAAGTTCTGGTAACTAGGAAAATGATACAAAGTTAATGATTTTATCGTTAAAGACGAAGATGAAGGTAAAAAGAAAAAGAAAGACCACAAAAAGAAAGAAATGGAAAATAAGGAGGGGGAAAACAAGGAGAAGCAGAAAGAGGAGGAGGAGTTGCATAAAGAAGAGAAGGAGTTGCATGGAGGGACAGCAGGAGGCGGAGGAGGAGCAGGAGGAATAGAAAGAAGAGCAGCATCAGGGAGAACTTGAGGAATGTACGGAAGAAGCAGAAAAGGAGGAACAGCAGGAGTGGAGCAGGACCAGCAGACGGAGGAGGATCAGGAGGAGGAGCTACATCAAGAGGAACAGCAGAGAAGCAGCAGCATCAGGAAAAGGACCAGAAGGAACAGGAAAGGAAGGAGTTGCATCAGGAGGAAAGAAGCAGAAGCAGCAGCAAACGGAGGAGGAGCAGCAGCAGGAGCAGTAGCATCTAAAAGAAAAGCAGAAGGTGGAGGAGCAGAAGAAGCAGGAGAAGGAAAGGAGCATGAAAGAGACAGCAGCTTCACAAGAAGCAGAAGCAACAGACAAAGGAATAGCACCAGGAGAAGCCGTAGGAGACGAAGCAGCAGCATCAGCAGGAGGAGCTGGAGAAGAATCAGCAGCATGTGGAGGAACAGGAATAACAGGAGAAGAATCAGAAACAACAAGAAGAGGAGCAGGAGCTGGGGAAGAAGCAGAAGCATCTGAAGGAGCAGAAGATGCAGAAAGAGCAGCATCAGGAGGAATTGGAATAGTAGCAGTAGAAGATACACCAGCAGAAGAAGCAGAAGAAGAAGCAGCAGAAGAAGCAGAAGAAGAAGCAGCAGAAGAGAAAGCAGCAGTATCAGGAAGAACAGGAATAGCAGAAGGAGAAGAAGAAGCAGAAACAGCTAGAAGAGGAGCAGGAGGCGAGGAAGCAGCAGCTTCTTGAGGAGCAGGAGAAACAGAATGAGAAGAAGAAGCAGATACAACAAGAGAAGGAGAAGAAGCATCGGCAGAAGGACGGCCATGAATATGGTGTGAGTTGTCATCATTACACGACCTATGCTGGGGCGCTGGGCATTAAATTCAGGGAGGAGTTTGAGAAAAACCAAGGACTGACTCTGTAAAGCGCAGCCTGAGGCACTGCTGTGCAAGGTGTAAGCTTGAGCATCGAGCTCCAAAACACGTTTGCGAGGATCATCGATGAACATACCTAACAAAACTAATGGGGTGGAAGCTGAATCATTTGACTTCAGTTTCATGATTCTTATAAACTTTTCGGACATGGTTCATCTTTCCTTCACATGCCCCCGTTTAAATAGTCTTTTTTGTTTGTCTTCTCTATGATTGTAAATTGATGATATTTTTCAGTCCTTATATGCTCACATCTTATGGCAAATTAATTTGTTCATCTGTCGCCTCTTTCAATTTTACGGCAGCCTCACCTTCATCTTTTTTTTTTGCTCAGATATATAGAGTGAGTTTGTTGCAACTAACTAAAGCATACATATACCAGCAAGCCCGATGACAAACCTGTTTGATGGTGTTTGTTCGCGCCTTTCGCGGAGCATCTACGCTCGCATCACTGGTTCCACGAACTTCAAAGAGAGTTTCGTCCACCCAGCACTTACTACGCAGGCTCTTGGTTATCCCTGTAGTCGGAGACCAGATGTAAAAGGCGAATAGGGAACACAATTCATATGATCTTCTCGCAGTTTAACTAACATATAATTCGATCGAAACCACATTTCAAATGGACTAAAGATTCCCCAAATATGCACTGGTTGAGGTTGGAAAGGTTTAAAGAAGCAGTTTATAAACAGTCGCGTTTTTCAATCCCAATCAAAATTGCTACAGGAAACAAAATCCACGCCCAAAATATCTGTCCCCATCTACCGTAACAAAAGCTATTGTTCTCGTTAAAAACACGTTTGGGCTCCTTGGAGATGAAGTTCGTATGGATAAAGTACACAACAAAATTTGCATTAAGTTAAGCACAAACTACCGTTTTCGTTCAAAAAGACCCCAAAAAGCATTCAAGTTTGATGGGGAAAAGGCTTTACTGGTATACAATACATGTATCGGCTGAGTGTGGCACACAAAGCGAGACTGGTTACTCACAGTTGTAGCTTACGATTCATTTGCCAATCGACACTCCCGTATGAACTCTCATTTTCGTTCAAAAAACATTCAAGTTTGATGGGGAAAAGGCTTTACCGGTATACAATACATGTATCGGCTGAGTATGAACTATCATTTTCGTTCAAAAAACATTCAAGTTTGATGGGGAAAAGGCTTTACCGGTATAAAATACATGTATCGGCTGAGTGCGGCACACGAAGTGAGACTAGTACTCACAGTCGAAACTGACGATCCACTTGCCAGTCAACACTCCGTTCAGGTATTTCATTGTGCGAGGACATACGCCATCTTTGTTTACCGCGGTCACTATGTGCGTCACTGAAACATAAATGAATGTTAGAAAATCGAATAAGATATGCATGCTTATACAATGTGCAAGCACAAGTTCTACGGCGAAAGAGTTTCTTGCTAATTTTTCTGAATGTTTACCTGTTTTTGTTTTGCTATACATTTTACTGTGAACGTTTTTGCGATAAGGAAAAGTTCATAGGATATGTTTTTGATTTAAACTTGGGTCAAAGTGAGCACGAAAGCTGATAAGAATCGAGTGATAAGAGTTGCACAAGAGTAAACTTTAATGAAAAATTCAACATGTTCAAAGTAAATGAGGAAACATGATAGTCGATGATAGTTCACAAAATGGAGTTGCTAATCAAACAAGAATAAAAGTTTAACTCTTATCAAGTCCTTTAGGCGTCTTCTCTCGCATCTAGTGGGTTTGGTTTACAGTCAATTCAGAGAACTGTTTCTACCTCAAGGTATAGGCCCTGTAAAAAGTTCAAACCCATCTTTAAAAGGAGTCAAATTCACTTCGTTCAGAGAAAGTATAACCTGTTCCAGTTCTTGCTTCGATGAGTTTACATTTAACCAACGAATAGTCTATCATAGCGCTACTGTCACTGTTTGACAACTTTCACGTTGGGTATCACCCGTTTCGTTCCGTGTTATAACAAACACCCCAAATGACCAGGGTTTTTAGGTAATTAGTGACGTGGGAATCGTTACAAACGATTTCAAAATGACAAACAGAAAGTAAAAAAACAAAATGAATCAAACTTTTATCGTTTGCTACTGTCTGTCAGCGAAGAAAATGAAAAACATCAAACTTACAGTTAAAATTATCTTTTGGACCTGTTAATTCAATATTTGAAAACAATAACGTATTAAGCTACTCTTTTTGCATGGATCGCATTCAGAGCGTTGGAAGCAAAAAAAGATTTGTACAAAGAAAAACCTCGCCCAAATCTTGAAAACTAAAATATAGATTATCTGAGAACGGCTCTCACTTCCCTTCATATTGTTTACCTGATTCAACAAACTCGTTCACCATCTCTCCCCCAGCAATTGATACACATTTCTGTAGCTTTTGCTGCAACAGAAACCAAAAAGCAAACAAAATTACACAGCATCAACTGTTGCTAGTCTACAGCACATAACATACAGAAAATAACTGCAACAAAAATGACATAGGATAGTATATATACAATAAAGCTTATTTTATCAACACCTTTAGAACTTAACAGCGTATTTTTGTAAAACAAAGAAAGAACATCGCAGATGGCATCCATGTGTAAATCAAAATTTAGATTTTAACTAATTTGGAGTTTATAAAGATAAAAATTGTTTTTTTGTAGTCTCAAATTGTTGTCGAGAAGGAAAGACTCGCCATGAAATTTTGCAGCACAGTAAATTACCAACAAAGTCACATCCAAAAGTTCTCCCGAGGATTTTACCGTCAGCGGAAAAAAATTTGAGATCAATACTCAGAATATCTTCGGCATAGTTTTGAAAATTATGACGAAGGCCCCGGTTTGGTTAAACCTTCGAAATTGAACAAACTATTTTCAAAACTCAAACCAAAATTTCCTAATGGCTGGTAACCGTTTTACAACATACCACAGTCTCAAACAAACTGTTTATTCCACACAAATTTGAAAATGCTCAACAGATGAAAGAGAGAGTAGGAATTAAATACTGCTTTTTCTACTGAAAAATCGAAATACGAATTCAAAATATAAAGCATTTTTAAATTCTATTAAATTTGTTTGTTTATCCGATCCAGACGACCCAAGACAAAAAAAGAAATTACAGGAGGCGAAAGATTTAAATCGCGATTTTATAGTTTTGCGTCTGTGAACTTGAAATCTACAAAGTTCTTGTGGTTATGCTCCTCACAGACTTTCTGTACAATCTTATCTACTTTTGGTTTCCTTCTCACTGTCTTTGTTATTCGCGGACTTGCTTTAAATCTCGCAATATTCTTCAATGAACTCCAACAATATTAGACAGGAACTTGACTGAGCTGGGACTCGGTGAAAGAAAGACGATGGGCCTGAAAAACTCTCTAAATCTCAACAGACATTATGAAAATGTAAGCTTTTGATTGATGTATAGGTTTTTGGCTATCCAATTGATATTTTAAAAGAGTTCAAGTCTGATAAATGACAACGTTACACGGCTCAAGGTGGATGGCATTCCAAATTGACCAACCACACCCAACCTACTCCGGAGGAAGAACGTGGAACTTCCGACAGTGATTATCTTCAATTTTTATGCAGAAGCAATGGCTACCTTTTGTTCAACGCTCAGTCCTGTTGCAAGGAGCATATATTCTTTGGAAGGCTTGTTGACCTGTATCGAGAAAACAGGCAGTTTAGAGGAAGCCTTAATTATATTTTGAGGAACTGATTGCAACTCAGAAGTGAGTGGCTCTTAAACGAACTGTTGCATACCGTATTTCCTGGAATAAACGCCGCGGCCTTTATTAATTTTTCATGATTTGGGTGCGGTGTTTATTCGAGGGTAATTTTTATATAAAATGCTGTTTATTATTTTAAATAACCAACCGTAATTTTATTTTAAAAAGTAGAAAAAACACACGGTTCTTTGTCTGGCTGTAATAATCTTGTCATATTTTTGTTTGTTTATAAACCAGAAACTTTGGATGTTCTGGCAAGCGTTTATAAATTAACAAAAAAGGTTGGTAAATACTGTATTTCACATTAGTTATTTTCTTTTGTTCAAACTTCAAATAAACACCGCACCCAATGTGCGGCGTTCGTTCAAGGGCGGCCTTTATGAGTATTTTGGTTCTCAGGTGTGGCGTTTATTCGAGGGCGGCGTATGTTCCACGGCGGCGTTTATTTGACGAAAGCACTCATGGATCTAAATGATCTTCTGTGGGTGCCTGAACACATCCCAATGTACATGCATGTAACTACATGTAGACATTGTTATCACCAAAAGCTTAACAAAGTAAATCTGTTACCAACAAAGTCCTCTTGCCAGAAAAAAAACATAAATCGAAAAAAACCATGGACTGCTTTAACCGTTGGCTTGTCTAAGAATTAGACTCTAACTTAGAGATCTGAGATATCTCTTCACGGGGTTGACTCAGACAAGAGGCTAAACCTAGGGAAATATTTGAAACAAAAAGTTTGTGTGAAATTCATTGTATCATTCTACTAAGGCACAAATAAGGTTGAAGTGTTAGGGATAAATCAATTCTAAAACACTTTTTGTTTAACTCATGATTTTACATGTAATGTCCTGCCTTACCAAAATACTTGATGCTGTCATTGTCTTTGCACGACGAGTCGTAACCTTATCAGGTGGGTACAAGTGAGACGTGAGGATTGACATCATTGTGTCGGTCACGGCGTAATCCTGTGGAAACAGTCCTTGCTTGTTCCTAAGTTGCAAGCATTCAATTGTATGCAGTTAAGAAACCACTACAGTGTTCTCCTTAGAGCAGTTAAGACAAGCGGGTCGCTTGGCATAAAATACCCGCCGCTTGGCTAAAAATCTGCCGCTTGGCTTAGAGATAACACCGCTGAAAAAATACTTGCTGTCAAATACCAAGTGTTGCTGAAAACAGTCCAGCCGTTTCTAAAGCTTTTTCTCTAAATCCTTGCCTTTAAAACCTGTCTTTCTGCATTCTGTAAAAGTTGATTGGTATTAAACTCATTTCATGCACTTAACAAAAACAGCAGCGAGGTTTTAAAGCAAACTTTATCATTGCAAATATAGCATTTAAAACTTAAAAGCCTGGTCCTCCCTCCCTGCAGCCCCACTGTCCACTTTGGATTAAGTAGCAACCACCCCTTGGTCTGGTAAAATCCTGGGGAGAACACTGCACTAACTATGCCTTCAAACAAAGTACAGTTACGTAGAAAGAGCTTACAAGAGTGCATTTTCTTTGAAAATCTGAACACAATATGCCGAAGCGTGTCAAAGACATGGGTGTTTAAAAGTTTTTGAAGGTCACAGAGGTGTAGACCTTCTTAGGTAATCAACGACATATACAACCAAGCATACATTGCTGTAAGCTTGGAACTTTTCAGACTGGATTTAGTAGGCATAGCTGTGCAATCTCTTTTTTATTGTAAAACTTGAAGTTGGATTACTGCAAAGTATGTTGGCAAAATGTAAAAACTTCTGCCCACTCAGCAAAATTACCTCACATCCTGAGGTGCTCCTCGTGCAACCAGAAGCTTGACGATTTCATTTCTACCATTGACCACTGCATCATGCAATGGTGTGTCATGATCAAACCCTCCAGCGACATCAATCATTGCCCCACTGTCAAGCAACAGCTCTGCAACTTCCACAAACCCATGATTACAAGCTTCATGCTAAGGGTGAATAACAAAATTTTGACAGAAGCTTTACAAACATTAGCAGTATGATTAAGAACTGTGAATGGCATTGTGTAGCTCTTCTTCCAGTTTGACAAGTTCAATCATTTTCTCAACAATTGTTAACTATCATAGTAAGAGTAAAAAGTGATGGGGCTGGGGAGGGTGATGGGGGCTGTGTTCTCACCAGGGGGGTCCACCCTGCATTGTCCTTGGTGTTAGGATCAGCACCTTGTTCCAGCAGCATCCTCACAGTCTCAACATTTCCCTGAGGGGAGTAAAAAGTTTATAGCTGTTTTAGAACATAAGGTGTGGTGCTATTCCAACACACTAACAATCTACAGCCTGGTTGAAGGTTGAACTTTGGGTGACCTGCCTCACAACACCACTCTCGGACTGGGACATTAAGCTAGCTGAAATTTGGTCTACTCTCTAGACATTCTATCAGATGACTTAAAAGAACCCAGGGAAACACTTGTTGATAAAAGTAAAGTAGACTAATTTAAAGAATTGTATGGCGAGCATTACCCAAACAAAAATGCGTGATTTTATAGAAAAGGTATGGAAAACTTCATTCAAGTGCAAGTAAACTTCGGGACTTTCACGACAAATACATGAAGCTTATTAACTTTTCAGGAATCCTACTGATGATCAGTTGCTGCTTAATTAGTATTAAATTTAAAGAGGTGTTTTGATCTCTTCTACAGGGTTCAAAACAACTTTAAATTTTCAAAACTTGCCGGGTGTTTTCAAAAACAAAGATATCTACTGGTTTTTCTGTAGAGATTGACTGTAAACATTGAACAAAAACGGGCTGTGGTCAGGAAATTGCCAGCTATAGCCTACAGCCGACCCTTAAATTTTAATGGTTACCCTACTTCCAAACAATTTAAATGTGTTATACTGCACCTTCAAAGCAGCAACATGTAGACGGGTTTCCCCTCTCTTGTTCCTCTTGGTGATCACTGGTGAGGCTGGGACTGTGTTTGCCTTAGCATTCACAGATCTTCTACAATTGTCTGCATTTATGTAAAAACAATGAGGCTAAAGTACAGCATAATTTTAAACTAACACTTGACAGTTCAATTTAAAGGAGACTTATAATGTTCTTTATAATCGGGAATAATCCCAGTTGTTCATCGCTGGCTGTCATTGGTCATTATAGCCAATCACAGACGATCTCATCTGATTCCAGAAAAGCCTTATAATGTTATTCACTAACAGGGCCATTATACCCAATGATAGCCCTGTTAGAAAATAACAGGATAATGACTGATAAAAGTGGTATAACATTATCAAAACTAACTGAAATGAAATGATCTGGTTTCCTGAATGCTTGTTTTGGAAACAGATTGAAGTTGTTTACATGCAAGGGAAATTATTATAAAATCACTTATATGGAGAATAGCTGGCCAATCTTTTAAAAAATTGCAAACAATGAACTATTGCGGTCTATCTTAACATCTGCATTTGTGTCAGAGTTTTAAATAAAATTTTATAACATGAAAAAAATTGTTTGTCCAAGGTCAATGATAGATCTAGTTAACTCTAATTATTTTGATGGTGAGTAACTGTGATAAGAAATGAAAAGCTATGGTCTTGCTTGAAGTATCATTATGCCTCAACAAATCTGAATTGACTGAAAGATGAAGAGCACTTGGGGAAAGGAAGCAATTGATGCCAAAATAACAATAACTAAGAGAGGTAATGAAAACTAGTCTTCACCACCTTAAAAAGGTTGAGTGACCCTTACTAGAAAACCTTTGTCATAAAAGATAAGATCGCACAGTCACCTACCTGTCACAGGACTAGCTGAGTCTCTGAGCTTCCCAGAGGTTGCATGCCCATGCAGATTTTGACTACTCTCCATGGAGCGTCTTTTCTTCCCTCTGGTTCTAGAAAACTGATTTTCCTTATCTTCTGGAGGGATAATAGAGTTGTCGCTTTTAGCTTGTCGACCAGATATAAGTTTGGTGAACTTCTCGCATCTGTGTCTGCTTTTATGGCCATATTCAACTCCTTTCTCAGGAGAGTCACTAGCAGAACCACTGAAATTCAATGGCAACACCTTGTCGCTTTCCCTGTTTGATCGCAGCTGTCTTTTCTCTTCACATTTGGCGAGGTCTTGTTCTTGTAATGATTCTACTGTTGGTGAGGCAATTTTGTTACTCCCACC
Organism: Umimayanthus nakama; assembly: GCA_027574985.1. Classification (NCBI taxonomy): domain Eukaryota; kingdom Metazoa; phylum Cnidaria; class Anthozoa; order Zoantharia; family Parazoanthidae; genus Umimayanthus; species Umimayanthus nakama. The sequence goes on along the minus strand of JAOBRG010368215.1, from coordinate 1,957 downwards.
TTTTATCCTTAAATGTTCTGTTGAATACCTCGGAAGTTTGACTTGACGCGTCTTTACTTTGCTGCTAGTTTTCTGTGATAAGTGTTTGTTTTCTGTGTTGCCATCTCTTTGGGGGATATCATTGCTTTCCAAAGGTTCTGTAGCTGTTGACAAGTTATTTGAAACATTTGTGCTTTGAGTGTTTTCAGAAACAGTTTGATCTCCAGATTTTTCTTTTTCATATTCATTTTTGGAACCACTTTCATTTGTTTGTTTGGGTGTGCCTCTAGTGAATTTCCTGGCAGTCTTCCTATCTTTAAGGCTGTATGTTCTTATGGGATGTTTACAAGCTTTGGCTACACTTACAATATCCATCTCGCTTTCAAAATCAAACTCCGATTTGCTTTGCTCTTGCTTACTTGAATTTCCAAAATCTTGAAGTGAAGAATCTTCAATCTCTATATTTTTTGTGCTTTTTGTTGGTGATGGAAACACAAATGAATCTGCTCCTAGAGCCACTGACTGTTGTGTTTCCTCCCATGAAATTTCCACATGATTGATGCCAGAGTTTTGCTGGTTCTGTCCATTTTCCACATTTTGCACTGAATTTATAACACGAAACAAAAGCTGTCAAAACACTGAACAGTGGTCAAGTAGTTTGAAAAGAAGAAACATCAATTTATCAAAAAAACATGGCATACAAACATGACAAATCACACAACTGTATCTTATCTACCTTCTGTAGGTGACTGCGTCTCTTGATCCTCAACCAGGCTGCGCAGTGTCTTGCATGACATCACAGTATTTGCCAGCTGCCTATTGGTTTTCAAATCCTTGAGCCAGGAGAAGGCACTGCACTCAGGACATTTAGAGTCTACTCCAACTTGACTTTCAACACATCCACTGTTTGTAATTTAAAAAAATATTCTATTAAAATGCCCTATAAATTGTTTCGTTAAATCAAAGAGTGGAATGCAAACAGTTTTGACCAAATACAAATTCTATTTGTTGAGTTTTGCAACTACTATTACACATATAATGCTGATTTGCTTTTGAAATTGTATTAAGCAAATTAATGGTACCCCCATACCCCAACTGGTCAGGGAGGTTCAATCATTCAAGAGATTTTCCATCAAGCACCCCTAACCTCTTGTATGGGAGGCTCCCAAATACCCTGGTGACCTTGTTGCAGCAGATCTCTCCAGACGACGAACTCACCCCAGTTATAAGATGCACAAGACACTTCCACCCAAAGTCCTTTCGCCTGCCCTCTTAAACAAAAATCTATATGCAGTACAGCTTTGTACTTTGGACTATCAAACAATCGAACAATTTGGCTGCCAAAGCAGCAAAAGCTAACTTAAGTCTTTCAGTTTCGGGAGGGGAATCTATTTGCCAAAGCATTAAACAAAGCCTGGCAGCTGATCTGCACACACTAACTTTGCAGAGAGGGATTGCTCTATTAATGAAATGAGAAGATAAAGAGGTGGTTGGGGACATTTTCTTTCCCCGAAAACAGTGACCCCCAGTCCGTGGACCCCCCCTTACAGACCGGGTCCATGGACTACCTTACAGACCGGTCCACGGACCCTTATACGGACCCCCCTCTACGGACCCCCCCCCCCACCAAAAAAAAAATAGTATTAAAATAAAATTGACTTAACATTTGAATGGACTGACTGTGTACGTGTCATGACCGTGTACGTGTCGTGTCAGCGAAAAATTCGAACGCTGACTTCCGCAGAATTAATATAGAACTAATAAGACTTGGGCACAAGGTAATATTTGAAGAGCTCAGTGCAAAAACGGCCTAAGTGATGATTTTGGTGACTTTTTAAAATACTGGGAAACTTGGTTTTTTTTTCACAGCTGTACTTTTTTCTAGGCTAATGGTGCTTTTTTTTTTTTTTTTTTTAAAGTCCCACCCAGCAAGTGTAGGAAGAGACAGAAGTGATTTTACCCCCAGCAGAGATTATAG
>JAOBRG010368193.1:0-12017 GCA_027574985.1 Umimayanthus nakama | reverse complement strand
GAGGGGGGGGGAGGGTAAGGTGCACATCGAGAGCCACAAGCTTATCAGCTACTTACTGTCACTCTTACTGTCAAGTTCAATATGCGTCCTTCAGGAAACGAACCCAGGTCGGCTGATTAAGAATCAGACGTGCTAGTTACTCTTCCATCGATGCTTGTGGCCTTTGACATTGACCAGGCCCAAAACGCATGCGATTGAGGCTTACCGTATTTAAGTGCGTCACCGTAAAAAAAACAAAACAAAAAAAGACGCAGCGTCGAATTCTCAACTCGGCGCCTTTGGCCCGAGTAAATAGAATCGTGAAAGTTGCAAGCTCTATTGACATGGATGTTGTAGTACCGCGATCACGGACGCCCTGTGCACCCGTATTTTTTGCTTATTACTGTCATATCAATTTAGAGTCAAATAAAAAGTTGTTGCACGTTTAACACCTTCAACCAAATTACTCATTCAATCGTTACATGATAGAAGACTCCTCATGTGCAATAGGTTCATCAGTACCCTAAAATGACCAGAGAATCCAACTTACAACCCAGCTAGAAGTAGGATTTTCAAACCTCAATCAAATAACATAATGAGACAAAGGAGTTTAACAACCCACGCCACAGCCACCAACAGGTTCGGTGACTTCGTCACCAGCAAACATGCCACGGCATTAAATAGAAATACTTCCACCATTCTTTAATCACTCTACTATTTAATAATATACCAGACAACTGCAATTAAGATCAATTGTTAATTGTTAAGGTCATTAGTGCCAATAGTGTGTGTATTTTAAAATGTATACTAGCAGTAACTACCCGTCTGTAAAGTGTTACCGCGTGAACTTTCGCAGTTTTCTAGTAGGAAGTACGCCCTGGATTTTATGAACATTTGACTCCTTCCATACTTTGTTATTGTCATCTGGTCTCCGTTTTAAATAACGTCAAAAGTTTATTCTCCAATGGTGGCTGTTATTAAATGCAGATTTGACTGTGCGAAAGGACTGAAAGTATGCATGTCAACGTTGTTTGAAGAGTGGTTGGCCAGGTTTAATAGTTGTATAGTCTCGATGACTGCAATTTTTTGTTGTTTCGACAACTGGTGAGGGCGAGGAAGCCGTTATAAGAATCCATCAACATCATTCTGAAAATACAGCTGTCATTCGAGAACGGAGTCGAAGTCACGATCGCACATGCTACCTGCAACATTAAGTATGTATCGTAAATATAAATTAAGAATGTATCGTGTAATTTTACAAAATTGGAGACGTGCATGACCAAGGCCGCGAAAAGGGCTATTGAAGTGATTTTGTATGAAGTGCCGAAACAGTCGATGTTCTTGACGAATACTTACGATGGAAAATGAAGCGTTAGTCTGCGCTGGTAGAAAACACGAAAACGCTGCAAGATGAAGAATCCGGCCGTAGAATGAACACTCCAACCCAACAGTAACGATTCGTTGGTCATATATGCAGTAGCAATCACTAAAATAAAAATTTATTATCTTATACTACGTTCATACCAAGCACTAAAAATAATTATATTAAACTGATTCGACTTTAAAATCTTGCTTCTGTAATGTGTTCAAAGGTTTTTTCAGGTTCTGAAACGAGCATTTCAACGCCTTAACGATAGATTAACATAATTATACAGGTATTAAGCGAGTTTGAGTACTGCAGCTGTCAAGTTAACTTTCAACTACGATTAACTTGAACCTGTTTAACGAGAAGTGTGAACCTGGCTTTACATGGAGGACATGAAGTAGTTGCCACCAGTAGCGATTCGTTCGTCATAAATGAAGTGACATTCACTGAAGCAACAAAATTTGTAGTCTTAAATGAAGTAGTTGTGGCGCTGGACAACGGGTCGAGAAATTTTGTGCCATGTAACGAATAGTTACCCGCCCTGCTCCGCTCGGTAGCAGTTATGTGTACCCTGCTGACAAACCTGTAATTCAGTAATTTAAATACTAGAGGTTTAAATAAACACATTATTAAATCGAAACGGCGGGAGGAGTCAATTTAACCCTCCCCCATGCCTTCTAAAGTTAGTTGTATTTCTAACACATAAAACTCCACTCCGCGATCTAGGTAATTTATTTTTTACGGGTAAACCATTTCAGTAAGGACCGGTAGCTCAACTGTCTGTTATTGTGATCGTTCTACAAATTGGTCGATCTAACTTTTTATGAAATTTGTTCATAAACTCGGCATTAAATTGCTCCAGCAATACAAATTGAATATTTGGTTGGCGCTTTCTCGGAACAAAAAGCATTTTTCATTTCTGTAGCATGAAGTGTTTTATGGGTCGGGATTGCCCCACGCCCAACCCCCAACTTGGAGGACCAGGGATTTCTGTAGGTGGTGTCCATCCCTTAGCAACAGGTTCCAGCTTTTTAGAGGCGCCGGCCACTCACTTCTCGTCGGCTGCCGAAGTATTCCCAGGGGCTATGATGACGGGGACGTGTGGTATGCGCCGTCACTAGCAGAGCCTATAGTTGAACGGTGGCTGTCTCGGCATTTATGAAAATAGCACCGGTGACACTTGCTATCTTCACCGAGACGCTTACCAGAGCGTTAACCAGTTTACATTAATATTCTCAGAAGTTAAGTGGATCCGGAAGTGATTAACGCAGGTTGGCGCTGTCGGTCTTTGGGAGAGGCGGAAAACCCAATTTCTGGCGGAGAAGGCGGTAAGTTCAACTTCTGGTTCCATGTTGATCGCTCATAACTGGGGAAAGGTGACAAATTTGAGGGAAGGGTGTGGGGGAGAGCAGTAGCTCCGCTCCTCCTCCCAGTCTTATCTTTTGCACTCGTTCAACATGGCGCCAGAAACTAAATTCGCCTTCTTTTTCATCAGAAGTTGAATTTTCCGCCTGCTCTCAAAGCCGACAGCTACACAAACAAATGCGGCCTGATAAGTATTTTTGATGCTTACCAACTCTGGGTACAAGAGCATATACAAAAACAGTGAACAAAACTAAAAAATACTTTAAGTCTTAGGAGAATAAAAATGTAAAAGCTCCTTTCACTTGCTGAGCTGCGCGCACCCGCGTCTATGCTTACTCATGCGAGCTCGGAAAAGCGGCAAGCGTTCAAAGTTTGTATTCTGGTTTCATTGACGTTCTGGAAACCAATTTTAGAGAAAGTTGTACTCAGAATTGTCTAATGGATTTGTTGGTTGGTTCGCAACAGAACGAATACACAAATCGTTATGAAGATGAGGAAACTGAGTCATATAGCAATATTCAGGGGATATTTAATAAACTTGCTTAATGTCAAATCCTAATGTTTGATTTGGGATCTGCCCTGGAACTCAAAAACAAGTTTCTCTTTGTTCAGTCAGAGGAAAAAATACATCGAAAATAAAGAGCTTAAAAGGTGTTTGGATAGAGATAATGGGGGGGTTTTCTGCGATCTGAGGACAACTAACCGTTATGCAGTGCAAACTTGAACTTAACTTTATCTAATTTCTTAACATACTCATATCATTTTGCTGTTCTTTTTAGAAAGAAACGCTTTCTTTTCCTCACAACAATCCACTGAAGACCAGTTCCTTGCGTTGCAAGTTTTATACTTCGCCCTGATTTTAACCGAGTTCTTGATATTTTTGCCTTGAAATTCCTACTTGTTGTTGCTGCTTGAATAACTTTACGGAACGGTTAATTAAAACGGCAAGAACGACAGACGTGGTATCCGGATCCCTTTTTATTCTAAGATCATAGTCGACTCTTGCAGAGATGAGCGTCACAAACACAATTTTTTTAAACTCTAAAACTCTCTCGTTTCCTACCCATACAGCTTTGATAATTTACTAGACTTCTTTTCTAGATGTAAACCCGTGCACAATAATTTTTTTTCTTTCTCTTTCAGGAATGCCGAGATGAGTTCACGGTATGCCTGAATGGAAGTAGTGGCATGTGTAATGAAAAACTCCGCTGTTTCACTGAGTTGGCGTTTTGCGTGCATACCCACAACGAGAATCACACACACCTCTCTGCCCCAGTTCTTACACCTCAGGCTTCAAAGATAGCTGAACTACCACCTCCATCTACATCCACTCTTACATCGGAACTACCGAGTTTATATGAACAATCTAAGACAAGTGGAAAAACAACGAAAATGCAAGAACCCAAGACAACTGAGGAATCATTGACAATTGAAGAACCAATGGAAACTGAAGAACCAACGAAAATGCAAGAACCCGAGACAACTGAGGAATCATTGACAACTGAAGAACCATTGACAACTGAAGAACCATTGACAACTGAAGAATCAATGACAACTGAAAAATCAGTGACAACTGATGGACCAAAGACAACTCGAGAACCCGAGCCAAATGAAGGACCATTGGTAACCGAAGAACCAATGACAACTAGGGAATCCACGAACAATAAAAATTCCATGACAACTGAAGAATCAGAGACAACGCAAAAACCCAAGCCAAACGAAGAACCAATTACAATTCGAAAACCAGTGACAACTGAAGAACCCGAGGCAGTTCTAGAACCCGAGCCAACCGAAGAACCATTGAAAACTGAAGAACCAAGGACAACTCGAAAACCAAAAGTAGCTCGAGAATCGATATCATCTGAAGAATAAATGAAAACTGCAGAACCAATGACAACTGAAGGGCTCGTGACAACTGAAGAACCACTGACAACTGAAAAACCAATGACAAGTGAAGAACCATTGAAAGCTGAAGAACCAATGACAACTGAAGAACCAACAAAAAATGAAGAACAAAGGAAAAAAGAAGAACCAATGATAGTTGAAGAACCAACGACAACTGAAGAACTAATAAAAAATGAAGAACCAACGACAATTCAAGAACCAATGAAAAGTGAAGAATCAATGACAACTGAAGGACCAATGACAACTGAAGAACCAATAACAGCTGAAGAACCAATGACAACTGAAGAACCAATACAAATTGAAGAACCGGCGACAATTAAAAAACCAATGAAAAATGAAGAGCTGACGACAGTTCAAGAACCAATGAAAAATAAAGAAACAATGACAATTGAAGAACCAATGACAAATGGAGAACCCAAGACATTAGAGGAACTGAAGATGTCTCAAGAATCAGAGATGTCTGTGGAACCAAGGACAACTCGAGGACCCGAGACTTCAGAAGAAGCACACACCACCCAAGAAACCGAGCGAGCCAAAGAAACGCACACAAGTGAGAAAGTTCATCTAATAGATCTCCATACAACATCTGATGAGCCGCGTCAACCTAAACCAACAAGGACGTCTGAGCATCTGAAAAAGACCCTTCAAAATGGACACTGGCGAGGTTCTCGACGAGAGAGTTCCCGAAAACGTCGTAGCTCTCGCCATGTTAACACACCCACAAATCCAAAGACAACTGAAGGACCATTGACAAATGACGAACCAATGAAAACTCGAGGACCAATGACAACTCGAGAATCAATGACAAAGCAAGTACCCAAATCTACTGAAGAACCAATGACAGCTCAAGAGCCCAAGTCGACTGAAGAACCAATGACAGCTCAAGAACCCAAGTCGACTGAAAAACCAATGATAGCTCGTGAATACAAGTCGACGGAAGAACCAATGACAACTCAAGAGCCAATGACGACTCAAGAGCCCAAGTCGACTGAAGAACAAAGGATAACCAGAGAACTCAAGTCAACTGAAGAACCAATGTCAACTCAAGAACCAGTGAAAACTGTAAAACCAGTGACAACTCAAGAGCCAATGACATCTCAAGAGCCCAAGTTAGCTGGAGAACCAATAACAACGGCAAAGGGACTGAAGCCCCATCACTCTCCAAAAACCGAGACGTCTGAGCATAGTAATTGTGACCACAGAGTTGATAATGGACACGTGCAAAGTTCTGGAAACCAGAATTCGCGGACACGCCGTAACTCCCGTCTTGAGCAGCATTCATCGATATCACTAAATGATGCAAATGGACAACCGCTACGCAACGGCAAATCCCCAGCATCAGAAGAATCGGCCAAGTCAGAACAACTTCTCCCGGTTACGTGTCCCGATCCTTCGACAAGATCAAAGGTAGAAACTTGTCTATTTTACTGTTTCCCCGGGGAACTTCCCAACAAATATGACGGGAATGATCGTCGAAATTGTTGAAAAACACCCTTAAAAGTTACCTTAGTGGGTGTGGCCCCCTGCAAATTTTTACCCCGGCTTAAAAGTTGCTACAGAGTTACATCGAAACAGACGATGGTAAACTGTGCATTTTTAAAAGTTAAGGAAGATCTATTCAAACATCGAATAAATTTCATCTTGAAAAGTTTCTGAAAATACTGTCATAAAAGTTATGACATCCTAAGAGTTACCAAAACCACATTTCCAACCCTAAAGCGACGATCATCCCCGTCAGACTAAGTATGGGAGTCCCCCGGGGAGCATTATATTTGCCTAGAGACATATATATTTATCTAAACTAGTTTCAGTAGAACCCTGCATGGATTAAGTCTTCTAGAGACTACTCTTTTAAGCAATATGATGACACATACGACACAAAACATACTCGAGAAATTTACAAAACGAACTATGAAATACAGAGACGACACTAACGTCTTCCCAACATTTAAAACCATATTCAAAAACCGTTTTTAGCACAAATAAGACTTCCTTTAAGTTTTTATCTGGTAAAACTTTTGTCTTTACCCAAAAGGGTTTTAGTTTCCTTTGTCAACGATTTGCTTTTTCACTGCGTTAGTGTTTCTTTACAGTGAGGGTATGACTTTCTGGCTACTTTGTACTTCATAGTTGAACAACAATTTGTAAAGGCTAAACAGGTTAGTTTGTATTCACCATGTGACAACTATGGAAAACGACGCTGACGTCACAGTGGAGAACAGTATTGTAGGATGGGAATTCTTGAGGAAACTTACAACTGCGCTTTCGGAAACTGCATAATTGTGAGTTTCAGTTTTCAAGGATTGGTAAAAACAACGATTCTCATCGCCCGAGAAATTTTACTTGCAAAACAAAGAATGGCCAAAACTGTCTGTGTTGTAACAAAGACAGCAGCAACAGTGTCAGTGCTAGCTGCAGCTACTAGCTTACGCTCTACTTCATCATTGACAGGCCATTTGATGACATTACTGATACTGAATCCTAGTTAAGACTTGCTGGATCGAATCTAGGGGCGGTTTGAGTGGATCGGTCGAACCCCATAGAGAAACGCACTGAAATACTTTTACAATACTTTTTCTTGTGAAAAAGGACTTGTTAAAGGACAATAACAACTAGATATTTCCGGGTAGGCGAAAGTCTGTCCAAAACTCCTCTCACTAATTCCTAGATCCGCCCCAAACTTGTGAGATAAGCAGAAACACGAGCAATCTCTTTATGGTAGTTTTTAACTCAATAGTTCCTAAAGTCGGCAAGTAGAAAACTGAACAATGGAAAAGTGAATGCTTCATATGTTGCTTACCCTTATCTCTCTTGAGGAAACCATTGAAGTTACGGGCTCGTTACTATTTAAAGTACAGCTATTCGTGTTTCAGACAATAACGGTTGCATTTTCTTTCAGGTGAACTGTAAGCGTTTTCTTCTGAAATGTCTGAAGAAATCGAGAAGCAGGTGTGCTCGAGTGATCAGGTGTTTCCTAATATTCCGACGCTGTTCAAGGCGGAGCTGCAACTAAACACCTCGGTAACCGCTGACCTCCGTAACTGCTGGCCTCAGTAACTGGCGAGGTACCACGTTTGTTAAAGATTCCGAAACCCAACGCATTATAGCCTAGTTTCTACGAGCGACGTAAGGAACGGAAGCGAAAGGCTCTTATGTCACGGTGAAAACGAGTTGACATAAGGGTAAGCTCGACGGAAGCGACGACGAAAGGAACGGAAAACCTCCTTTTTCTTCCGTCTCCATTTCTGCTTCCGCTGAGCTTCCGTCGCCGTGAAAACAGAACACAACGCAGAAAATAGCTTGATGCTAATGTTTACTTTTCCGTCGTTAAGTTGCTTGTGTCAAGCCCGTTTTTACGGTAACATTACTGAAATAAAAGCTTTCCCGCTTGCGCTCCCGTTCCTTTCGTTGCTCGTGAAAACCAGGCTTATGTTTCAGCCGCATCTTTTCGCAGCTCCGTGTGAGTAGCTGAAGTTGCTAATGGACAATACGACACAGCTAAAGTAAAATCGTTCAGTTCAAGTTTTATGCTCATCATCAGGTGCAGCCGTCAGTATCACTTGTAGACATTTTTGGCCAATTTGACTTATTATTTATAAATCATTACACAACTGAGTCTGTCGAATTTTAATTTGTGAAGGTATCACGGCTAGGGGGAGGGATTGGTCATTATTTGCTGCTCTAGGCAGCGGGGGGGGGGGAGGTTGGGGGGGAAGGTGCTCAGAGAGGATAGAGGGGCTCATAAGTTTTAGGGTTTTCAGAATAAATAGGGATGATCAATCATAACTGCTGTGACCTTTGGGGGGTAGGCTGGATAGTTTTATTAGTAAACAAGGCTTGAGCAAATCAGGGGTGCTAAATTTGATTGATAGCTGCCCCCCCCCAAAAAAAAGGTTCAAAAAGACAACAGGACCGGTGTCAGCTAAAAATGTGTTTTGTTTTAAAAAACGAAATGAACCGAAGGGCAGAAAAGGTTGCGAAGTGGCAGCCGAAAAATTGTGACCACCATCAGAGTCGCGTTCAAAACTTCTATGCGCAGATTTTTGTCATTCAGACTACTCCCTTCTCTCCCTGTACTCCTGAAAAACAGTTACCTCAACAACTTTGGCAACCAAGTTAAAAAGAATGTAGAAAAAGAAGGAGAGTATAAATCACAAACTTGGTTAACAAATTTGGACAGACTGAAATGTTGCATCATATTGGATCGATCGGTGTCTTCAGGTGTTGGTATAAAACAACTTTGAAAAGATCACTTCCTTCAAAGAAGAAGGCCGTATATATCTCTAAAAACATCATTCTTCAATTTTTTTTCCGACACTTTTGTCAACTTTGACACTTGACACTTGTCTTTGACCAAAATTGGGAGGAAGGCTATTCAGTACCCGGGGGGGGGGTACTCCGTAAAGTTGGATGTCGAGGCAGCTCGTCGTATTTTTTAGGAATTGAAATTGGCGATCCAGTATTTTTGAGGGGTTTTCTCGGGCAAAATCTGAGTTTTTAGAATACCTAGTATTTTTAGGGGTGAGCTCAGCGCTTTGTGAAGATACAAATTGTACAGCCGAGCGGTCATGTAATCGGTTCTGATCATTATTATTCACCAACTTATATAATACAGAATTTGTATCAATGAAAGTGAAACAGAAGGAAAGTGATATGTCGCACGTGCGTCAAAATATAATATTTTGACACAATCCTGCCTAAATGTTATTTGATGGAAACGGCTAACAAAAAATGGCCTTTTAATTTTTTTATTACTGACACATTGCATTTTACACGCATTAAATTCCGGTATTTTTTAGGATATTTTTAAACCAGGGAAGTATGTTTTTTGGTAGCAAAATCCGAGAGCAAGGTAGTTTTTAGGGTATTTATTTAGGTTTTTCGACGAGCTCCCCTGACATCTTACAAAGATTCCGTTATGCCATCTTTGACTGCCAAAAAGGTGTTTGTCTACCAAACTTCGTACCTTAATGTTGAACCATAAATGTTCTTACTGAACACGAATGTCATTCAAACTTTTTTCTTTCTGCTGGTCTTTATCAAATACTTGAGTGTGCATGTAGAAAAGGCAGGAGGTCTTTCAAAGGATTGTCGCGTTACCAAAAAAAAAACCTATCTGTTTATCGTGGCTTTTTTGCATTTGTTTTCAGTGCTGTCAGTTATATTTTTTATGTTTTGTTTCGAGAACAAGAAGTTTACACAACCAAAATTATCCTTTATAATTTCAACAACACGACTGCCTTGTTTCCAAGACTAAGTTGCCCTATTTCAGTCGCTAGTCAATACGTCACAGGTTTATGATTTGGAGCTGGAATAACGTTATGGTAGTTCGATTTTGTTGTTTTTAGAACTTAACTCTTTTGACTAACAAGACTGGGGTGGGATGAGTACTCCCCTGGGATGACTAGACGCGGGGTGTGCCGCTATTCAGGATATGGTTTTTAGACTTTTTTTGGCAGGAACAATAAGTGTACATAAATCATCGAGTTAAAAACTCTCGGAAGTCCAAGCCATTTACTGTTACAAATTGGCCCAAGGGGGGGGGGGTCATTTGGACCCCCCACAGATTTTCGAAACAGTTGCACATAAAAGATCATACTTTTGCATAGAAGTAGCTTTTTGTTTGCTAATTACTTTCCATGACAACATTCAAGTTTTAATTAAGAACTGTTGCTATGGCAACAGTCATTTCACAACATGTCCGCCATCTTGGATTTCTCAAATAATTTTATTTTACCCAAAACTGAAGCAAATTTTACTGGAATTAGTAAAAAACATGTATTTTCAACCTAACATTAGAATATAATTGAGAATAGAGTTTAAAAAAAGAAATGAGAACCAATTTTCCAAAAAATTTACAGTTTTTCATTTTGAACTTCAATTTGCATAATTAATTACGCATAAATTATAAGTGATGACGTCATCCAATTAACGTCAAAAAATGCGTTCATTATCAGACTATAGGTACCGAAAGTTTCATTTTGATTGTCTGAAAGCTTCAAATTTTAGGTCGGAAAAACCTATGGGGGGGGGTCCATTTGACCCCCCCCTTGGACTTTCGAGGGTTAAGTCTATCTAATGGACAGGGTATAGATTTTTCGTGTACAGTCTCTGACAGGGTAGAGATTTTCATTGGTGGCTAGCTTAGGGCAGGAACAAGCAACCTCGTTGCAAGGGCCGTTCCCTAATCAGTTGGAGGGGGAAAACCCTGGGATCAAGTAGTCGATTTTGAGGAAAAGGGTAAGGGTTAAAGAAGGCAGAGTACCCCCATCCCCCCTCTCCTGCTAGGTCAACAAGATCACATAAAAAAATACTTTTAAAATTTTGACACGATCAAAAGCAGCGCCCGCGGAGAATGGGGGCCGGGCCACGTGCCCCAAATAGTTTTAAAATTGTTGAGTTAGTAAGAAAAAGTGACTTTTGCCCCCCAATATTGAGTCACTAGCGATGCTCCCCCAATCTCAAAGTTGCCTCGCAGTCCCTGAAAAGTTAATGTTGTGGTCTTTTATTTAAAGCGCTATAAACGGTGTCTTTGGTTTTTTTTGTTTCATTTTAATCCTATTTTGCAACAGTAAAAGTCATCTTGAATCTTAGTCCTTACTTTAAAGTGAATTGTCAACCCTGATCCCACGGCTTTTCCCCTCCCACTGATTAGGGAAAAACCTTGGGATCGAGTTTGAAAAAAGGGAGGATTGAGGTTGACAATTTTTAGAAATGAACTGTGTGTTCGTGTTGAGACTTGAGTCGAGGTTTATACGGATAGTGATCTTGATTCGTAAAAAGTCTGAAAAAACACAAGAAGTGATTTTGAAATTTTAAAATTTGCTTGTTTGCCATAGCTTTGCTAAGGAAAATAGAAAATACATGTATAAGTTTATGTCATGGGTTCATGTACTTCTTGGCATTGTATACACAGGAAGAATCCTACAGCGGTTAGACACCACTGTGCACAGCGCTGTGACAGCGAAAACGAGCACAGTGCTGTGACAGCGAGAACGAGCACAGCGCTGTGACAGCAACGGTGAGGATAATAATGTTACAGCGCTGACAGTGACAGCGCTTGGACATCAGTGGTTATGACTTCGATGTGACTGCGAGGTTTACATTAGTGTACAACGATGGCAACTGACAGTGCTGTGATAGCGGTGACAACTGACAGCGCTGTATCAGCGGAGGCAACTGACACTGACTGCTGTGACAGCGATATTTACGTTAGTGTGACAGCGATGGCAACTGACACTACTGTGACAGCGGTGACAACTGACAGCGCTGTATCAGCGGTGGCAGCTGACAGCTTTGTCACAGCGATGTGTACACTAGTATGACAGCGCTGTCAGTTGCCACTACCTTCACGTTGATGTGCACATCGCTGTCACACTAAGGGACCAGTCAGAAAATAAGT
>JAOBRG010368182.1:0-12019 GCA_027574985.1 Umimayanthus nakama | reverse complement strand
AGGTAAGTCAGAGTTTATTTGATTCAGTAGCTACAAATATATCGGCCAGAAACGAAATTCCCATACAAAGTCTCTTACAAAATTATCAGGCTACTTGATCTACTCACTTCGAGTATGGGTCTCCTGTGGAATCACGGCTGAAAAAAGTGAAGGAATCATGAATCACATCATCTTGCAGGCAGTGAATCATGAATCATTGACAAAAAAAATGAAACTTGTGTTTTTGTCTCGTGATTACACAAATGAATCGTGAAGAAATTTTATAAATGAATCAAATGTAAATCCAAACTTTTAATCAAAAATTTCCAAATAGTTGAGTATGCAATCAGCACAATGAGTAATCATGACACTTATAGCCGTCCAGCCAAGGATCTTAATTTATTGCGATAAAAAAGCTTGTTTACGAAGCCCCAACAACCACCAGCATTAGTGGCTTATTTTTCAACCAGATTTTGGAAACAGATTTTGGAATTTTTGTCAAATTTTGTAGCTTTGTGTTAAGTGAATTTTTTTTGTAGTATTGATGGATTTGTCCAATATATTTTACATTTGTGTCCTAAATATATGAAAGTTTTGCTTTTTGTGTGGTTTTAAGCTTTTTGTCCAAAGCGGTGCAAAGAGTGGTCAGATAGTTTTATTTTTGGCAAAACTTTTACGTTTCACGCAATAAACTTCGAAAAATCCTCTCTCTACGGATTAAGAAGTTTTAATAAAAAGAACGTTTGCTTAAAAGTAGAAAATAAAGTCAGTTTGAATTATTACATGTTGACTAAATCGTTGACATAAAAAACATCACTCTGAGAATTTTGCAATTTGACACAGTAATTGTTTCTTATGACACTAAATACGGTGCAAATTGTTACTTTTGAGATGATGTCGTATTGAAGGACAAGCATTTTGTTCCTTCGAAAGTTTCTTGTATTGCTGTTTTCTGCCGCGGTACGAATAATCAGCAATGCTACGACCTAAATTAAGGAATTTTTGATTCACGATTGTTTGGGATATCGACTTGTGTCAAGGCGTCCAATTTCAAAACAGGAAAAATAAATTTGAGTGTGCAAATTTAACAGATTTTAGACTATTACCGATTACTAGTACCGAACCCACATTAGACAAGAATAATGTCATTTAAAAAACTTGCAAAGCCTATAAGGTTCTTCGAACGACTAAAATTACAAGGTCAGTGGTCGAAGGATTATGGAGAAAACAGCTCTTTTAAAAGGTCGAAAAATGAAAAAGATTAAAGAAGGATTTGGGTGCGAAAGGTAGGTTTTCAACTTTTCGACAACAACAAAAAATACGGTTATGTATTGGATCAGTTTTCAACTTGTGGTGTAGTTTTATCCTGCTTCTGTTGAGGTGCGCGTGAGTAACTAGTTTTAAAAAAAAGGTTTTCCTTAATACTCTTTTCGTGCGAAAAAATTTTGATTCTTTTGTTTTTGTTTAATGGTAACTGATGATGGTAATAGTTTTTTAAACCTTTTAGAGCTGAAACTCAATTACAGGAACACCTCACGCGCTGCCGCAGGGTACACGGCCGCTTGTTGGTTTTCTTTAACATGTAATCGCAGTGCAGGGTGCGAATTAAGTTCCTACAAATGACGAAGAGTAGGCCAAACTGAAGCACTTCAGATTTGAAGGACAATAACTAAACAGCCTACTTATTTAAAATACGAATTCAGATGGTAACGTTATTATCCCAAAGAAAGCAGGTTCAACAAATCGCGCGCTCTGACTGGCTGAGGGCCGTCTCGAATTTTAGCCCTTTGGATAATAGATTTACTTCTTCATTTGAAACCTTTTCATTAGACATGTTTTTGATGTATCTTTCATTTACCATGGTTGTCGTCACGGAAGAAACGAAGTTTTGAAAATTGCGAAAGGTCATGAGCTTGCAAGTGAACAATTCTGGTAAAAACAACAATATTTTAATTTTTATGAGTGAAAAATATTTTTGTTAAGGCTGTTATTGGTTTTACTTCAAAGTTCCAAAGTTGCCATAGCCGGGGGTGGTAGTTGGGATAAGCTTCCACTACCTTTAAAGTGCTCCCAATGGCGTGCGTCTCAACCAGCATATGACAACCAGATTGATTCGGGTAGGTGGAGCCCGTTAGCCTGGAAAGGCAGTCCACCTAGGGGAAGGAAAACCCTGATTTCAAACCTCCGCTGCCTTGCGGCTTACCTGTTTACAGGAAAGTCTTCGGGAGTCAAACCCGAGGAAAAATCTGGAGTTTGAGCCCCTAAGGCAGTTCGTCGTTGTCTTCAACCTCGTTCTGGCAGCTCCTGCGACGGCGCTGGAACTATGTGTACTGGCCTTTGTCTTTCCATTGGACCATTCCAGCGACATGAAAAGGGGGGACCTGCTGCATGAGTAACAGCTTCTCCTCCATATCAACCTACCCAGGCTTTGCGCACTGGAGCGGATACTTCAGCTTCGCTACACAGCATCGACATAACACGGGAAGCAGCAGTCTACCGGTTATAAGTCATCGCTCGATTGGCGTAGAGCTAAGACGCCAGGGGCTGCTTCCGACGGTGGGAGGGGCCATCGCGCTTCGCTGGGCAGCCCCCAGCCAATAAGGTGCTGCTCCGCCACGGACCGTTAAACTCATTGGGTGCGTGAAGTTTAGGGTGAAAACCGATAAGCCGTTCGACAACTTCGCACTAATCATCAAGAACAGAAAAAAAACACCCGCCCTAAATATTGGCAAATGGAACGACAGAACAATCACGCCAGGTTTCTCTGACGACCTTGAGCAGATCAGGGATGCTCGCAAGATAGCAGTCATTGACATGGAACTGAGCAGACTGCAGGTGGACATCGTCGCTCTCCAAGAGACCAGGCTTGCAGTTTCAGGATCTGTGAGAGAGAGGTGCTTCTCCTTTTTCTGGCAGGGAAAACCACCAGAGGGGACCAGGGAACATAGAGGGGGATTTGCGGTCAGGAAAACACTCCTGAGATCCATCAATCCATCCTTAGAAGGTAGCGAATGCATTCTGTCCCTTCAGCTTCACTCATCAGCGGGACCAGTCAGCCTTATCATTGCCTATGCACCAACACTTACTTCCACAGCAGAAGCTAAGGACAAATTCCATAATGATCTCGGCACGGCCATTGAGAAAACCCCAGAAAAGGAGCCATTGTCCATCCTCGGCGACTTCAACGCAAGAGTTGGTGCCGACCACAACTCTTGGTATACCTGTTTGGGTCATTTCGGCACAGGAACGATGAACGAAAACGGGCAGCGGCTACTGGAACTCTGCTGCCACCACGGTCTCTGCATCACAAACACGTTCTTTGACACAAAACCCCAACACAGAATCTCCTGGAGGCTTCCAATATCCAACTACTGGCACCAACTTGACCTGATCCTCACCAGACGCAGCTGTCTACCCAGCGTCCAAATAACACGCAGCTATCAGAGCACTGACTGTGATCACTCCCTGGTATGCGGCAAGATCAAGCTGCGAACAAAGAAAGTGCATCGCCTGAAAAAGGAAGGCAGGCCTCGCGTTGACACCAGCAAGACGCGCGACCAGAAGAAAGTGGAGGAATTTGCGCGCGCGCTTGAGAAATCCATCCCAGGCCCTTCCGGTACCAGTGCGCTCGAACGGTGGGAACACTTCAAAGATGCCGTGTACAACGCTGACCACCTTCGGCAAGAAGACCAGCAAGTCAGCAGACTGGTTCGAAGCTCATTCGGACGAACTGGTCACAAAAAACGCCTTGGCAGCCTACAAAGCCTGCCCCAGTGAACGCAACCTGCAAGTTCTCCGGGCCGCCCGGAGCAAAGTCCGGCAGAGTACCAGGCGATGCGCCAGTGACTACTGGCTTCAGCTCTGCTCCCATATACAGCTGGCAGCAGACACTGGCAACATCAAGGGAATGTACGATGGAATCAAACAGGCTCTTTGCCCAACGCAAGAAATCGCCCCCTTGAAGTCTGCCACAGGGGAGGTTATCCAGGACCGAGCACAACAGATAGAGCGCTGGGTAGAGCATTACTCTGAGCTGTACGCCAGGGAGAGCGTAGTCACTGAAGATGCCTTAACGCCATCGAGTGTCTGCCTGTGCTGGAGAAGCTCGACCAAGAACCGACCCTTTACGAACTCAGCGAAGCCCTGGACTCCCTTGCGACCGGCAAAGCCCCTGGGAAAGACGGCATTCCTGCCGAGGTTTTTAAGTGCTGCAAAAGGTCACTGATCACAGAGCTGCACGAAATCCTCCGCCTGTGCTGGAGAGATGGTGAAGTGCCACAGGACACATTGTCACGTTGCATAAAAACAAAGGTGACAGGAGCGACTGCAATACCTACTGTGGCATCTCTCTCCCCAGCATCATCGGGAAGCCGTTCGCTTGCATTACCCTCAAGAGAAAACAAGTTCTAGCAGAGAGAGTCTACCCCGGATCACAGTGCGGGTTCAGAGCCAACAGCTCTACCATCGACATGGTGGTATCGCTCAGGCAGCTGCAGGAGAAATGCAGGGAACAAAGGCAGCCACTCTGCGTGACCTTCATAGACCAGTCAGCAGAGATGGCTTTTTCAAAATCCACCACAGGATCGGATGTCCACTCAGGTTGCTCAGCATCATCCGATCGTTTCACAATGACATGAAGGGCACTGTGGTCTTCGAGGACTCAAATCAGACACCTTCGACATCAGAAGCGGAGTGAAACAGGGTTGCGTTCTCGCGCCTACCCTGTTCGGAATATTCTTTGCCGTCATGCAGAAACACGCCTTTGGTTCTGCCACAGAGGGCATCTATCTCAGAACCCCCTCTGATAGTAAGCTCTTCAACCTCTCCAGACTCAGAGCAAAGTCCAAGGTCCAGCTGAAATGCCTGCATGACCTCCTCTTTGCAGACGACGCAGCAGTCATCGCCCACTCAGCTGAGGAACTCCAGCAGCTCATAACTCGTTTCAGTGAGGCTTGCCGAGATTTTCGGACTCGCCATCAGCCTGTAGAAAACACAGGTCATCGGACAGGCTGTGGATTCTCCACCCAACATCAACATCTTTGATTATGAGCTAGATGTTGTCCATGACCTCGTATACTTGAATTCTTCCATCTCTGACTCCCTCTCTCTCGACACGGAGCTCAATAAGCGCATCGGAAAAGCAGCTACGACCATGTCTAGACTGACAAAGAAAATGTGGACCAATGGCAAGCTGACAGAGCACACCACAATCCAGGTATACAGAGCCTGCGTTCTCAGCACCATCCTTTACGGCAGCGATTTTTGGACCTTGCAAGCGTGTGCATGCGCTGCCTCCGCCGCATCCTGCACATCACCTGGCAGAACTAAGTCACAAACAACAGCATCCTGGAGAGAGCTGGAATCTCCAGCATGTACACTCTGCTGAAGCAGAGACGCATACGCTGGCTGGTGTATGTGGTACGCATGGACAATGGCAGGATCCCCAAGGATCTCCTGTATGGTGAGCAGGCACAAGACAAACGCCCGACTGGTAGACTCCAACTGCGATACAAAGATGTCTTCAAGAAGGATTTGAAAGCGATGGATATCGATCTCACCACATGGGAAGCTGCAGCCTCAGATCGGACTGTCTGGCGGCAGACTGTGCAGAAAGGCCTGGCCAGCTTCGAACAGTCACTCACGCAGCAGGCTAAGGCAAAGCGTCAGAGCAGAAAAGCCCGAGACCAAGCAGAACGACCGGCAACGGACTTCATCTGCGCCAAGTGTGGAAAGGACTGCTACTCCCGCATCGGACGCTGCACAAGAATAATCACCCAGAGCGCAACTCCATAGTCTCTAGAGACTGACGGGTGCCTACTACTGTTTTGTTAAAGAAGACAGAAGAGCAACAAGACCGTTTTTTTGTCATTTTTGGCTCGATTCTCAAGAATCGAAAGATGGCTGCTGTTTTCGAGTAGAGTTATAGTAAGTCGCTTTTGGCTTTGTTTCTTTTGTGATTTTACCAAACACTTGCTCGGGTCCTAGTAATTTTGAACGGCGTCCATGTTAGTTTTTAAATTTTGCTTAGTTATGAAAACTATTCTCAGTACGGTGGCCGAGGGCAGCCATAAAAAGTTCAAAATTGCTAAACGCAAACTCGTAAGGGGTAACTCAAATTACGAATTGCACAACTGTCACAACTCAAACACGTGAGTGGGAACTCAAAATACGAACTGCAAAACTCAAATTCGTAATTGGTAACTTAAACTATTCGGCATAAATGGTATAAAATCAAATTACGTGTTGCAAAAGTAGCTATTCAGTCAAAGTCGAACTCAAAACTCGCTACTGTTTTATACGAAGTCAACGGTCAGAACTCGACTTCTCACTTTGCCCCCTTACCCCCCTCACCCCAACTATATATTACAGCCGCGGAGGACTGGGTAATGGTATTTCTACTGAATTAATGGATGTACTTTTCTTCAAAAGACAGGAAATTGAAAGATCTTTTTAAAGGGGAACATTTTCTGTGCTCATTAAACCCAATACTTAAGCATGATTTGTCATCCTACTTCTGGTGCTCTTGAAATTAGCTTGTTTTACTTTTGGGAAACACGTCACTTTCACCTGATTATCACTCAGGCTAGCGACTCCCTGAGATTCACCTTGTCTAAAATGTCGAAGATTTTGTGGATAGTCAAACCATTGCGAATCTAATAAGAGGGTTGTGAGAGGCCAGTTCGGGCTCTGTCCCTCATTAGTATTATCGCTGGCAGAAGAGCGGCAGATATTCAAGCAGTAGAGACTCTCTTTCACAAGAGTTTTGAAATGGTAGATGTAGCACATGCCTTTTGGCAAACGACTAATGCTTGGCCCCTTTATTAATGTACATCTCAAAAACCATTCTTAAATTAGCGGCTGTTACCATAGTAACAATTACAAAAATCCAAGACAACAACAAAAAACTTTATAAGTACTCTATATTGCGTGCAGTATAAAAAACAAAAGTTTCAGGAATTAAAGATTGGTGAGCACACACCACTTAGAAAGTACCCTAGGGCCTAATAGAGCTAAGAAGCAAGGCCAGACAGTGTAACTATGCTATTTTTACTGGGGTCCATCAGCACAACACAAGACGTGACAAAAACAAAACAAAACATGAAAAACGATACATACGAATGTGTAAGGGAAGAGGAAAATAGAATGTCAATGCTGCAACGAAATTGACATATATTGCATTATAAATATTTTAAATATTTATTTTTGTGTTGAATAGTTATCGAGGAGAGACTCAGATGTCACTTGAAAGTTGGCAGTGGTTTGTCTTTCAGGTTATCAAGAATTGAATTCGAAACTCTAACAAGAAGGCCATCATCTTGAATTTTTGACGTTTTGCCTAAATTTGAGAGATTTTGTTTAGATTTTGTTTAAATTTGAGAGATTTTGTTAAGATTTTTTTTGGAAAATAATTTTGTTTGCAAAAACTGAAGATACTCAACAAACCCTATTTACTCTAGTATGATGTCGTCAGTCAATTAATGTCGAAAGAGGTGTTCATTATCGAGGTTTTGCAGTTGGTCAAGAGGAAAAGATTTTAAACCAAAAAGACAACGGGGTTGCGGGGCATGGACGGCCCGCATTTTAGAATTGGATTTGTTACATCCATGCACTCTAAGACAAACCACACAACGCAAAGCTATGAATCTCCTGCTGGTTTACATGACCAAATGGTGAACTAAACGTAGTAAAACAAAACAGCACACGTAGTGAACGCCACAAAGTGGATGTCGTTTGAGGCAGATCAAACACTCAAGAGACAGCGTTCTGTCAACCTACTTTATTTCTACAAACTGAATGAGTGTTTTAAAGGTCAAAACACAACAGCGAGATCTGTGCCGGGCTTGCTTTGTTGTTGCTTGAGTGACTAACCTGAAAAGTGATGGAGAAGTCTCAAAACAGTAATAACCAACAAAAAATGTTTCTGTTACTCTGGAAACTCCTCTCACCAATGTGAACTTTAAAAAGGTCACGAAAAAGTGTACATGAAAGTTTACGTTTGTGTAAGGCTCAATTAGTTTATCCTAATTGACGGTCTTGACGAGTTCTACTATGATGAAAACTAACACAGTTATAAGGTTTGGTTGTTCTGCTTCATAGCTATCATGATCATACTTACAACGTCTACAAGTTCTGGGACAGGCTGCTTGTACTTGAGTGTTGTTCCAGCATTGTCGGGAGTACAGAGGGCACCTTCGATCTAGGTCTCTGCAGACTAAAAGTAAGTAAGTAAGTAAGTAAACCACCGGGTAAACCCTAGCTTTATTGGCATGATTATTTTACAAAATGTTGCCAAAGCTTCAGATATTTTACAAAATAACAGAACAACAACACTATAGCATCTAAAAAGGAATAATTTTGCTTATCAGAATAATTTTTATACTATTTTTATGGTTTCTACAAATTAGTTTGCGTCACAGTTTAAACATTCCCTTCGTTTCTTAACGCACGTAAACACAAAATCCGATATGCAAGTGTGGGTTACGGGGTTGTTGATAAATAATAACTGTAGTTTTTTCTCCATTTATAGACCAGGAAAGTCTTTCTTGAGAAAATTAATAAACCCGGCATAGTCTAGGTTTTTCCTCTTTACGCCATAGAGTTTGCATTTAAAAGTAAAATGTTTTTCGTCTTCTACTTTGTCGCTCTTTCCTTGGAACTTTAGGTGGGTCTTATTGAGAAATCGAGTGGATTCCCATACAAAGTCTTATACATAAATCACCCGATCCAGGATTTCACATCTTTACAAAGTCTTATACATAAATCACCCGATCCAGGATTTCACATCTTTACACATGTATAAATCGCGATCGTTAACACAAACTCTTAAACATAAATCACCCGATCCAGGATTTCCCATACAAAGTCTTATACATAAATCACCCGATCCAGGATTTCACATCTTTACAAAGTCTTATACATAAATCACCCGATCCAGGATTTCACATCTTTACACATGTATAAATCGCGATCGTTAACACAAACCGTAAGCTTGGACTGCCTGTGGCTCAGTAGACTGGCTGAGGACCGTCTAAAACTGGTTAGAAATCATGGTTGTCGTCACGCAAAAAACGAGGTTTTGAAATTCGGGTCAAGACAACAGCGTTTCAATTTTTACTCGGCCCGTAGGGATCCGAGTTGAAAATTTGGCGATGCGTCTTCCTTTTATTCGTTTTTAATTTTCTTCGTGTCGTGTCGTAGGTTGGATATTATGATGTTTTTTGGCTCGACATACATTATACAGACATATCGTATTGAATTCGCCTACGCGTCTTTGTACAGTAGTGCCGATGTTAATAGACCAGCTTCGATCCGATCAAGGGTTACCTATCTACTAGTTATTTCACAAGGTTTCGTTCTCTTAGAGACGCGTTTTGCCACCGAACGATCCAACGTAATAGACAGTTTCGTATTCCCAGTTGCCGCTGATTACAAAGACTATAGACTCGTCTTTACAGCACGAGCCTCGTTTTGATGTTAAATATTCACAAATACCGGCGAGATCTGAATCTCCAACAATACACAGAGCTGTGAATAGCTCATATCCACTCTGGAATTTTTGAATATTTAACGTCAGGTTTAGGCTCGTGCTTTAAAAGCGAGGATGTGGTCTGTTAACATACCCACTTTCACTTGCCTTAGTGTTTTCATCTATGGTTCTTCTTCAAAATGTATTTGATATTACAGACATACTTCTTTTGAAATTTTTAAATTGTACGGATCTACCAGTTTAAGAAATTGTAGAAAGTGCAATAATGAATAATTTTAATGCCGAGGAATAGAATAGAATGCAGTACTTTTATAACCAAAAAGATTTTCTCACAAAAAGCAACTATCGCTAAAAGCAGTTAGATATCGTAAAGTAACATAACCATTCTATTGCAGTTAATTTGAAAGTTAACGTTTTTGTTTAAAAACCCTTTCAACTCATTTATGAAAAACCCTTCATTACGATATACTGTCCTGCCTGTTTTGATTATCATTTTGAAAATTTCTTTTGTACTTATTAAGATGGGACCCAAACTTTGTATACTTACTTCCGCCAGTTCCACCACCGCCACCGCCTGCAGCACAAAGCACGAAGGTCTAACATCAGTTCACTTACTGACGACAGTCGTGTGGAAACATTCAAGATTACTTGCTACAGTTCACTCTCAGGCGGGGTCAGTACATTGTTAGTAAGAACAAGACTTGTGGCATAGTACGTTGTACTTGACAGACCTGTTGTATAGTATGTAATAGGACAGACCTGTTCTATAATATGTTGTGAGACATTCCTGTTGTATAGTACGCTGTAAGACGGATCTGTTGTATAGTACGCTGTAAGACAGACCTGTTCTTTTGTCTGATACACGTTGTAAATCAGTGGGAACAAGATACTTGTATTTATATTGGCTTGTCTTCCAAAATCGTTTGAAAGCGTAAGGGCGAAAAAACAGGAAATTATGAAAACTAGGAAAACGGTAAAACTACATTTGAAGAAACAATAAGCAGCGAGTAAAATGAAACAGTGGTATACGATAGTAGAATATGTGCCAATAGAAATAGTGACCTCTTGGCCGAAGTAGCTCCTGCACAGAGTTCTGCTGTTCATCTGCAACTTACCTCCACCGTTTTTCTTGCTATTGATCCACTCAATGAAGGTGCTGACTCGAGCAAACACGGTGAAGTGATCGGTGCGGCAGTTCTCGTGACCCCAACTGACAGCTCCTCTCAGAACCCATCTCCCCCCTTCTTCGCACACGTATGGACCACCACTGTCTCCTTGGCAACCACCCTTCAATAAGCAACAATGTTCAGCCCTGGTGATCCAACTTACGACGTTTTTTAGAAACCATTGAGTCTTTTACACACAACTATGAGTAAGAACTACCAATCCCTTCCAAACAACAACGCTTCAGCAAATAACTTTGCTATCAGATTAAGACGGCTCAGTGCAAGCAATAGGGACAAGCGTTGCATGCAGCAATGTGCAGAGTTACGGATTTTGCTTCTGTTCCCATGCAACCTTAATAACTATTTTTACTACACGACTGTGAGGTCAACTACAGTGGCAGAAGCACTGCATAGGCTCAGTTACGAAACACAAAAACTGTACGTGAACATTGGCCCAGTTGGTATTCTTTTCACAAACATGTTTAGAAATACAGAAACCCAGTTTACGGGATAGGTGAACAGTTGAATGGTTCAAACCACTGGCGAAACTTGATGAATAAAAAAGAGAAGACAGTACCGCTATTGTCGCCATGATTGTCGCAGGCGTCGCTGTCCTAGACTGGAAACCTGCTAATGTTTCCACAACATTGTCAGTGATAGTGTGCAGAAATTACAAAACAACAACAGAGTTATGGAGGTAATGGCATTGTACGGACCAGTACAAAACACCGATATATTATGTACAATAGAACAGTTTCATCTGGACAGCGACAGGGGGATCTGACAGTTATAGAATTGTGATAGTGATGCCAATGACAGTGTGTTGAGAGTTTCTATATGGCAACAAATATTATGTTGGTGACGAAATCGCGGCAATGACAGTGTGGGGACGGCTATGAGACATTGACAGGTTTGTGGCTGTGATTGCATTTTCAAGGTCTCAGAAATATCTGGTAAAAATTAACAACTGCTTTGTCATTTCATTTGTTTTTTAATCCTCTTGTACGAAAGAATACGCGACTGGAACGAACCCCAGACCCTGATTGTATGAGATAACCCAATATTGGAATGGCCTTGTCGACATTTACGTGCACGTTTCTACAAGTCCCAAACTTGTGTTGGCACTTTACACGTTCCACTCGCTGTTTCAATGGGCCAGCTTCTTGCGTGTTCGCGTGCACTACATTTGTTTTTAATAAGTGAATGCGACAGTGATACTTTTTATCACGGGTGGTTTGGTCATCGCGTTGTCTGACAAAATATAATCCAATGCAACTTACATTGCCTTTTCATCCGAAACGAATAGCGATTCCCTTTGTGTTAAAACTTACCTTGCCTTTTCCTCCACCACAAATCATAGACCTCTCGTCCACAGAAACCAGTCTGC
>JAOBRG010368171.1:0-12019 GCA_027574985.1 Umimayanthus nakama | reverse complement strand
CAATCATAACCAATGATTTTCCTGAAATCTCAGCTTCTGGAAATATGCACAAAATTGATTGTTATAACAGCTATTACTACCAACAGTTAAATCAACACTGGGAAATTGGGTCCACTTGTAGGAAGCAGTGTTTCAACTTCTTGGTCCACTTGCCAAACCTATTTTGGGGTGGGTATGTTCTGTGCGAGCCTCATTATGAAAAATTTTTCAATTTATTCATAATGGACCCCCATTTATGGCAAATATATGGGAATAGCCCACCTCGGTAGGCTGGTTGATCAAAAGTGGGTTTTTAAAAAATTAACCACTGGTTAGGCGAAACTCTCAACTAAGATTCCTTTTTATTAGAAACACGCCCGGTCTTTTTAAGTATTATTGAAGAACTCTCTAAGGAAAACTCTCAATAACGTAAATCAGAAATTACCGAGCCCAATTAATTTTTAGAGAGTAAACCTAATCTCTGGTTAAAAATTTAACCCTTGGTTAGGGCTAACCCACTTTTAAACGGGGCCCAGGGTACAAAACAAATGGGTTCTGGAATGCACGTGGAAATCAGACATTAAATAAAGATGATAAAACAAACAAAATTGCACAAAAAACTACATCAAAGAACGTCGTAACACCACCCGAACTACAGAAGTTTGAATTTTGTCGAACAAGACTTATGTCATAATCAATCATGGCGGTTTCTCGACCCACCTTCGAAAAGTCTTGCTTCTTCCGCCAGTTTAGCGTCGGTTTGTTTGAGCCAGGCACCGACCTCACTAGGATCCCAATCTGTAGCAAATTTGTTTTATCGGAATGACAGTATTTTTGGACCAAGCTTTCCATCTACAACACTATTAGTATTACAGTAAATCGTCGAAAAACTAAAAGTGTAACTACGTACAGTAATTGCAACAATACCTG
Organism: Umimayanthus nakama; assembly: GCA_027574985.1. NCBI lineage: Eukaryota > Metazoa > Cnidaria > Anthozoa > Zoantharia > Parazoanthidae > Umimayanthus > Umimayanthus nakama. The sequence goes on along the minus strand of JAOBRG010368171.1, from coordinate 11,110 downwards.
GTATAATTTTTGGCGCGCATTTTGTGACGGCACTTGTGGTACAATTTTACGCTTTAACGAGTTCGAAAGCCTTTTTTACTGTTGGAGAATCGTCAGAACAAGTACTCTCAATAAACTCTTCCTCACTCCCACACGAAAGTCTTTGTGTTTCATCATCATTCTTCGATTTACCGTTTTTCACCAAACGAAACATCTCATGCAAACCACTTTCCGACATCCTTCCGCGCTAAAAAGGGGCGAGCAAAGTGTGACCTTGTAAATTATTCATACAACGATCACTCTGAATGATCTGATTGGCTAAAATTTCCCGCTTTTACAATTCTAGCTTCTAATTGGCTATTTGATAACCAAGCCCAGTCCTCTAAGGGTCGTCTCGTCTTCTGGAAGCTGGAAGCCAGTGGCGTTGAAGCGCCCGCTTTATCGTTAGGCTGCGGTGAATAATAAAAAACACGCCCGCGCAATCCGGGAATTCAAGGAGAATGGCAATGAAGATGGAGTCAGATAATTCCAATACGATAAGTCTTACTGTTTGCTACTGCAATGAAACACCAGAAGCAAGACATATTTTGCCTCATGTTCAATGTCCTTGTGATAAATGCGATGGAAGAGCAACATATAGAATGACAGCGTGGAGGCACAACAAGCTCGCGATCGACGCATGTGCTTTACCATCACATTTAAAAACTCAGCATGACTCAGTTCAGCCGTTGACATTGGAAAACATGATTCCTAATATTCCAGCAAAGTTCTGACGTCAGTTTTCACAGTTACCAACCTTGATTATACATGAGGGAGACCTAATTAATATTCCAACAGCACTGCAACATTGATTTTGTCAGCAAAAAAATTTCATTGGTTGCAAATTAACTTATGAAATACCAGTAGAAAGCTAAAATTGGGAAGCATATAAATCAAATTATTTAAGAGTATGATATTCCAAAAAAAGTTACAACTTTGGCTTCTTAATACCAACCTTGATTACAAATTGACCCGTGAAATACCAAAGGAAAGCCAAGATTGGAAAATGAATCTGCTACTATTTCAATAACTTTCCAAGTTTGGTTTTCTACATGCCAACCTTGGTTGGGATACAGTCAATCGGATGTGACGTCAAATTTTGGTGCCTCATTCTGATACGGCCAAATTTGGAGTGCCTTGCCTCCTCTGGCTTGGACTTCCGAGGGTTAAAAGCAAAACAATTATATAAAATCGATTGTTAAGAATACAAAAGCAAAACAGTTATATAAAATCGATTGTTAAGAATACAAAACATCAATAACAGACTAATAAACTGGCTAACAAACGACTAACTAACTATTTAGCAACTGACTTGCTAACTAGCTAACTAAACTGCTAAACAAATAACAAACTGACGTACTGGCTAATAAACTGTCTGACTGACTGCTAACAAACAAACAAACAAACGAACTAACTAACTAAGTAAGTAACTGCTAACTGACTAACTAGTAAGCTAGGGTCTGGCTACTTATAACAATACCTATAACGTATTTTTCAATAAAACTAATTTGTCAAAATAAAACTTGTTCACTTTGTTCTTGAACTGGCGGAAACTTACAAGGGTTCTAATGTCGATAGGAAGACTATTCCATAGATCAACGACACGGTTAAAAAACGAGAACTTAAAAACGCCAGTTCTAAATTTACCCTTAGCAAGGACCGCCTGAGAGTTGCGCATTGAGTAGGACCAGGTCTTAAAGTTACAGTAGGAATAAACGTCAAGATCACAAAGCCCCTTAGTGCATTTGAAGAAAAAGCACAAGTCAGCCGCTTCTCTCCTATAAGAGAAGGGCAATAAGCCCAATTCCAGAAGCCGTGGGGGTAATCGAGGTCCTTCCTTAAAATAAATTTGGTTGCCCTTCTTTGTACTCGTTCTATTGCTTTGATTTGACTTTTGGTGTGTGGAGACCAGTTGCATATTCGAGTTGAGGACGGACAATGGCCTTGTAGAGCAAAAGCATAGTTTGCTGGTCGCAGTCATTGGAACAAGTCCAGTATAAAAGCCCGAGAATTCTGTTGGCTTTGTTGACTATGTTGTTCACATGGATGTTGCAGGACAGATTAGATGACACATGGACGCCCAAGTCTTTCTCCATGAGAACTCGGTGATCCTGGCGCCACTAATTGAATATGATGTTGCAAGATTATGTCTCGTAACAGAGAGGAGTTTGCATTTCTTGGCATTAAATTTCACATAGTGATTAGTCGCCTAACAGTCTAAGGACAGTAGGTCGCAATGCAGCTTCTCCTGATCAATGATGTCATTAATGACCTTGTAACGTTAATGTCGTCGACAAAGATCTGGACAATGCTTTTCTTGTCAGTTACTGCAGGTGCACTATTAACATATATTACGAACAAAAGGGGCCCTAAAATAGACCCCTGTGGCACACCTGACAGAACGAGTTGCCAAGCTGAGACTTCCCCGTCGATAACAGTTCTATGGCGACGGTTCGTCAAGTAACTGCGAAACCACCGGAGCAACTTGCCGTTAATACCAATAGAGTGCAGTTCCCTCAGCAGGCAGTTGTGAGATACAGAATCGAAGGCCTTGCTAAAGTTAAAAGTACAAATACACGGCATCAAGCATTTGCGGTCGTCCAGAGCTTTAGCGTATTCATGCGTAGACTTGATAAGGCTCGTAACACAAGAGCGACCACAGATGGATCCGTCTTGGTAGGGATACAATTTTGGTTCGAAATGGGGAAAAACCTTCTGGAAAATACATTTTTCCATAATTTTTGAGGTAACACTTAAGAGAGCGATTCCCCTGTAGTTAGTAACCATCTCTTTATCTTCAGCTTTGAAGACTGGGACTAGGTTTGCGTCTTTCCATAAACTTGGGAAGTGCCCGTTACGAAGCTGTTTATTAAACAGCAAACATAGGGATGACGAAATAACTGGCGCGCATTCTTTGAGGATACGAGTTGAAACAGTATCTGGGCCACATGCTTTACCATGTTTCAAATGGTTAAGGACGTTAAGTACGTCTGTGGGAGGGATTTCAATATTGTTAAGATACCCGCTGTTTTCATCTGGCAAGTCATGGAAACAGGTGTCAGACAACGGTTCACCCACATCTTTCTTGAAAACTGAATTGAAAAAGTTGTTATATAGTTCAGCTTTCTCTTTAGCTTCATTGGCCGTGACACCGTTGTAGAGGACTGTTGTAGGAATTTTCTTCGACTTGTACTTGCTCTGATAGTAGGCCCAAAAGCGCTTAGGATCGGTGGCAATTGTGGATAACAATTGTTTGAAGTGTTTTTTGCGCTTAGATTTGATGAGCCTCTATTAAGCTCGGTTCGGTATTCCTGAAACTTTGCCCAGTGGTATTCAGTAGAGGGCCGGCTGGCTTTTTTCCGTAGTCTTTTTTTCTTTCTCACAGATTTGAGAACCTCAGAGTCAATCCATGGAGCATTATTAGCGACTCTTACTTCAACTTTAGGAACAATTTCTTTGACATCCGTCAAAAATAAGTCTGTCCATTTGACGGCAGAATAATCCAAGTCGTTATCGTCAATTGCTAAATCCCACGGGACATGACTTAAAAGGTCTCGCAGCTCATTGAAATTTACATCTTTGTACTTGAGGACTGTGCGCTTAATTGGTTTCACACGCTTGAAAGGAATAACAATATCATAAGTCAAAACAAGGTGATCGGATGGGAACTCTTCGGGGACACAATTAATGTTTGATATGTATTCAGGAACCGAGGTTAACAACAGGTACAACACAGATCCAGAGTGACTTTCGCTGCTAAAGCGAGTTGGAAGAGAATTCACCTGTGACCAGAGACAGTCTTGTAAATTCTCGATAAAACTAGATTCCAGAGTAACTGTTGAACTGTAATTTGTCCAGTCGCTTCCTGGGAAATTAAAGTCGCCCATGATAACCACTTTTTCCGCACCGATGTTGTGAATTTTATAGCATAGATCAGTAAGTTTCCGCAAATAGTCCGCATCCTTGTTGGGCGGTCTGTAGATAACTGCAACAATGAGTTTCAAACCATTCCAACAAGATAATTCGCACACGACTGCTTCAACTTCGTTCGTTTCGAGGTCAATGCGGCGTTGAGAGACGAAGTTACACTTTAAGCACAACATTACTCCCCCTCCACATTTGCTTGACTGCCTATCCCGACGGAAGATGTTGTAATTTTCATCCAGAATTTTAGTGTCAAGAAATTCTAGGATTAAGCCACGTTTCAGTGACGGCGATAATATCGATGTTTTTTGTTTTGACGAGGTCATAAACCCGCCTTACTTGTTGCAGATTGACCTGGCATTCATAGATAAGCACTGAAAAGCTCTGGTCGCGGATCGAGTATTAGAAGACGGAACAGCTCTGTTTGGCTTGGGATGAGATCTTTTACTTGTAGTGCTTGACTTATGACGAGTTGTTGTTTTTGAAGAGCAAGCAGAAGGCCCAGGATTCGGATTTATATCTCCGCAGATCAGTAGATATTGGATCTGAAAACTGGCAACCGTATTTGTATAATAACTTACTATAGCAGGACTATAACGTTTGCGTGTCCTCATTGACAGTAGATCGTGGCGGCCATTGTATCCGGGAGGCAGATGACAAAATGTTATATTGGCCTTGCCAAGAAGCATAGTCTGACCTCCAAAGGCGTTCGTGGCTTGAGTGGAGAAGTAAGCATGGGAATTTTGCTGCACTGAACTTACTGTGGAGCAAGATAATAGTAAAACAAGCAAGAATGTTGTGGAGAAGATGAAAACGTGGCTTCCCGCTATTATGCAAATCCAAAATAATGTTTTCAAAACGGCGCCTATTGGTCGAGAGGGACTGGTTCTGGCAGACAAGTATTGTAAAATGGCGGAAGACAAGAAACGGCTTCAAGTTCATCTTAGCTCATCAGTAGTTTTTTGTCTCATCAGTCATCGGATGGACACCATTTCACCCCTGTGCCATTCTTCTTGGATTGATCTACGGCGGTAAAACGGAGTACAAAGATCTACATTTATATCTCGAGACTAAACACGACAACATGAAAATTTTTGCGATCATGTCACGTCAACATTCGATATCTTCAACTTCAAATTTAGTTGACAGCGAGGCCCAGGGGTACAAGATCAGTCATTTCCTTTTTTTTTCCGATGTTCTCTTTGGAGTCAATCAGATTCACTCTTTAATATCTTAATATCTACTCACACTATCGGCCTCCAATGCTAATTAATGGGAGAGCAGCATCCATACGAAAGTAAACAAAACAAGAGATGACTATGTGCCTTGTTTCCAGTCCAAGGCCAACTTCTGTTTAGTGTTTGAACCAAAAGTCTGTACTTTGTATTTGGTTTGTAGAGTGCAAACGATACTTGTGCTCGCGTTTGAATGCGTGGTTTTGTTTTTGCTATTCCCATCCACATAATTTTTGTTTTATTTTAGCTTTTTATTTTAGCTGGACTAAGCACGCTTAAACTTAAAAACACCAGATAATCTGGGCACTTTAACATTTTTCCACTGATGAGTGGTTATTAAATACAAACAGTTCAAACTCCAGTGCAGAAGTTCTGCTTGAAGTTAAAATTAATTTAAAACTATCTGTGATCCGATTTGAAACAAAGAGACAAAAAATGTCTTTTTTAAGTAGCAAAAAAATGGTGGTCAGATTAGTGCAACAAATCTCTGCAATAGCTTTCTCTCATTTATTCATGGAATGTGGCCTGCCTTTTTGTTACTAGTAATATAAAGTTTACTTGGTTGCCAGAGTTTTAGATTACAGATTATTAAAACAGCAGTGCAGAAATGGATCTTGACCAGCATTGCTACACTACAGCCACAGAAGGACACTCCCAAGAACTATACCTAAATAAAAATTGCTAGTGAAATTTCAAGGGTAGATTTCTGAAGGACCTTTTTAAAAAATATTCTAAAAATGCCATTTCCTGTGTAAACAAACCAGTTTTTTCTAACTTGTAAGAAATTGGGTTTTTTTGTTATTCAAGTTGGACTTTTGAATGGGGGGTAGCCAGTGTTTTGTCAGCCTTTTATGTTGTTGTCTTGCTAGGAGTGAAGTAAATCACACAGCTCTCATGAGTACCCATCATGTTTTCCTTTTTACTATTATACATGAGCTGGTAATGTTACATTGGATTTGCTTCTCCCACAAAAACGAGTAACAATTATCCAATGAGGGCATCACCCCATGCCTCAGGCCCCATGTAATGTTTTCATATTAGCCATGCTCGAAATTGGGAGTAGTCAATAATAATAATAATCGTTTATTTAAAGACACAACTTGCAGCTATCAGCCGAATTACTTGTGGTAAATTACATTTGATAAAAATTGTAGTCCCTTGGTTTCATTGCATCCTTTGTAGTGAAGTGCCTATTTTTCAGGATATATACAGTGCATAGTTTTCAGTATCATGTTAACCTATTGTGACAGTGTCAAAGTCAGAATTGAGAGAACCAACATTTTGTCTCTTGTGACTGTCAACACTTCTAATTTGGGCATTAGGCAAGAAACAAAATCTGAAATGTTTACATTTTCCTTCAGTAAGTAATCAAATTTAAGAAAAAAATCAGCAATTTTCAAAAATTAAATTAAATGTTATGGTGGTTACTGGTGAATGGCTATCCTCTCCTATCAAAATGAATAACAAGTAGAACTATAATTGTACATGTATTTTTCCTCATTGTTTACCTTAATTGTTTACAGATCACCCAAGGTCTGTGTAAGTCTATAATATATGGTTTATGCTGTGTAAAGGCCTTTTTGGGTAGAATTAAGAGACTTTATAAGGGAAGTATTCCTTCAAACTTCACGTTACTAGAATAAAAACGTATTTCTATTTTTGTCTTATATCATAGTTCTCCCTTTTATCCCATACAAAATCTTTTGAATTTGATCAAAATGCATTGTTATGCAACATAAACCATGCCTGTTTTACACTAACTTATAGCTTGGTAGACCTGTGGATTACTAGCAAGAATTAATTAAGATCAAGAACAAAACCTGTTAACAATTTATTAGATAACTGTGACACACTTGTGTTTCTGTCAGTGTTGATCCATGACATAATTGCTTATATCAAATTCAGTATTTTTTGTTCCAACTTTAACTTTTCCCAAAAGAACTTTTGGTAAAGTGATAGAGTAGTCCTGCTTCAGTCTGGGGTTTCTACCACTTTGGCTATTTGCTCAGAAACATTTAGGGATCACACATTTATAAACAAACAAAACTTCAAATGTCAAGAACCATGTTAAGAAAGATCAATTTTTGCAGATGAATAAACTTTTTAACGTTGAACTTTTCTCTCTGGTCAGAGCACTCAAAATGCAAAGCAATTTGAGTGTTTGTACTGCTTGAATGTTCATCATACTTCTGAGTCCCGCCTTTTTAAAGAAGGATAGCAGATTCAGAGCCTGAAAAATGGGAAAGTAAAAGGGAAAAATACGATATCTGCTTAGTTAAATTTGTAGGAAAAAGACAGCACCTTCCCCCCTTCTTTAGCATAGCTGCACTAAATGATCTAAATTTGAACACAGCATGTGACATGTTCACAATAAGTTCTCAACTTTGCGTAAGAAGGGAAATATTGGGAGAAGTCATATATTGCAACCAAAAGATCAAACAATTTTTTTAATACTACTCGGGCAATGTAGAAAAGACAATTTTTTTAGATATTTCAAGACAACTCCACATTCTTTGTTTTGTTTCGGTGAAGCACAAGAACCAAACTTTCTTTGGTATATAACCACTTATGAAAACGATTTTATACCGTGCTGCAAGTAACTTCTGTCATTAGAAAAAGTAAACATAATTAGCTCAATATTTTAATATCTGTACAAATCATTTCCCTGTTATCACACAAAAAATACAAAACGAACAGTTTTGTACCACATTTTACTTTATTGAATATTAAATTATCAGAAAAAAAAATTACAGCAAGCATATAAAGCATGCGAAAACTCAAACGTATTGTTTCAGAAGATTTTGTTCTGCCAAAAAATCTAACCCTCATATAGCTATCTCCTGATGTAAAAAATCGGTTAAAACTATTGCAACCTTTTGTAACTTCGACACTTGAAATTACCCTTTGCGATTTGGGTCAATCATTTATCACTGTTCTTGCGCGACAATGCTGAAGCGACAACATGAAGACAATATTTTACCAAATCAATAATACTGCAGTTCAAGTCTTTTGGGAATTTAAATGTGACCCCTCTGGATAACAGCGACAAGGTGGAAACGACGTGTGACACTTTTTGCAAAATATTGAACACATTTGTCGAGTAATGAAACAAGTTGAGTGCGTCTCAAACAAATGTTACAAAGAGCCCAAAATATGACATTAACCCTCGGAAGTCCAGGGGAGGAGGGGGGTCAATTGGACACCCCATAGGTTTTTCCGAGCTAAAATTTGAAGCTTACAAACATTCAAAATAAAACTTTCGGCACCTATACTCTGATAATTAGCGCATTTTTTAACGTCAATTTGGATGACATCATCTCTTATAGTTATGCGTGATTAATTATGCAAATTAAACTTCGAAATAAGAAAATTGTGAATTTTTTGGAAAGTTAGTTCTCATTTCTTCTTTTAGACTCTATTCTCAATTATATTCCTTTTAAGGCTGAAAATGCATGTTTTCTACTAATTCCAGTAAAATGTGCTTCAGTTTTGCGTAAAATAGATTTTTTTGGAAAATCCAAGATGGCGGACATGTTGTGAAACGACTGTTGCCATAGCGGCAGTTCTAAATTATTGTAATAAAAAGGATTATTGTAATAAAAAAAAAAATTGCAAACCAAAAGCTACTTCCATACCAAAGCCTGATCTTTTATGTGCCATCGTTTCGAAAATCTATTGAGCGGTATTTTTAGTTTTCCGTATGTAACTGCGTTAATAATTATTGGACACCCACAGACCTATATATCAATGGCAAGCTTATAAAATTATCTGAGTGATGATGAAAATATTTTTTTTAGAATTTTAGTTTGTAAACGAATGCGAGCATCATAACTCAAACTGTTTATTCAATTTCAAGACGTCAATGCGCCTGTCAGTTTAAATTTCATCCGTTTTTAGTTTTTTTTTCGTAAGATTTAGCACAGTTTTTACTCTAATTCCGTCCTGGCGATTTTTGATTGAAGTTGTATTTAATTTTCTGCAGGCATTTAAAGAAAAACCCCCATTTGCAGCATTCAAAACTGCACTGTTTGAGTCATAAAAAAATAATTTGAGCGGAATTTCAAAATTTCGCCAGGACAGTTTTCGTCTTCGGCTACTGTTTTATCAACTTGCCAAATTTGACGGTATGACACTAAAAATTGAGGAAGCATTGATCCTTTACATATTCGTAGTTTGAGCTAAAACATGTCTCGAGAAATTCGCACCTAAAGTAAACCGCGTATCATACAGTTTTACTTCCGGTAAAAACTTTCGTTCGTTATATCTCGCAAACTTCTAGACGTATTGAGAAACTTTTTTTTTTACTAGAAGTTCGTTTTCTGTATATTTATAGTCTGCAAAAATCTCAATTTCGAAGTTTTGATCCGTTCCAACATGAACGGTAACCTTAAATTGAATGTTTTGTTAGAACAATATTATTAATGAACTCCGAATAGGAATAAAGCAACACGCTCATTGTAGTACCGTAAGAACCCGCATTAAAAATACCTACATTTTAAGGACCTGTAAGGCTAAGATTGCCAAATTTGGAACAGGTTCTTATTTGCAGAAATTCATACCAAAAGCATAATACACGAATTTCAAAAAATCCAACTTTTTGTGTTTATGTTCCTTAGCTTTGTGTAAGCTAAATGTTCAGTGCTATAAAGATTAACATGGATTAAAGGGAATTTTACATTAATATTGTGGGTACAAAATACTAACAAGAGGTCTAGCAATTGGCGACAGCCGCTCATAGTAAACACAATATTTGTTCTGAAGATAAGAAGCTGTTAAAGAGATTGAGTAGTCTAACTTTACAGTAAAGTACCATTTATATAAAAACCTGCTTCGCCTAACTTGAAAAAACTTAACTTCTTATACGGAGGTTTTTACTGTATCCATCGCTTCAATCTGAAAATGTACATGCTTGCTGTTTTGTAATTGTGTAACGAGGTAATGGAAATGGTAATAACTAGAGGTTGGGAAATTGAGACAGAAGCATAGACGAGAGAAATAAACGCGTTCTCATTTAAAATCAGTTTTTCTCGTTTTCAAAATGTCGCAGAAAAACGCAGAAATTAGTCGCCTTAAAAAGAAGGTGCAAAAAAAACACCGAAATCCTGCGGCTCTTTTTACAAGAAATGAGAAATCGTTGATTTTTGGAGTCAAAATCTGAAAGAGTTGAAACGTAACGATATCTATGCGGCAGCTTTACGTGACTAACATAAAAACCTACTTTTTAAAAACTAAGAGTGCCGCAATGCGGCAGATGTGTGTCTCACAAAATCCTAAATTTTACCAAATGAAAGTGCCGCAACGCGGCAGATGTGTGTCTCACAAAATCCTAAATTTTACCAAATGAGAGTGCCGCAATGGGGCAGATGTGTGTCTCACAAAATCCTAAATTTTACCAAATGAGAGTGCCGCAACGCGGCAGATGTGTGTCTCACAAAATCCTAAATTTTACCAAATGAGAGTGCCGCAATGCGACAGAGGTATGTCTCACAAAATCCTAAATTTTACAAACTTAGAGTGCCGCAATGCGGCAGAGGTGAGTATCACAAAATCCTAAATTTTACCAAATGAGAGTACCGCAATGCGGCAGAGGTGAGTCACATAAAATCCTAAGTTTTAGGAAATGGGAGTGCCACAATGCGGCAGAGGTGAGTATCACAAAATCCTTAATTTTGCGAAATGAGAGTGCCGCAATGCAGCAAGAGGTGAGCATCATAAAACCCCTAGTTTTACGAAATAAGTCTGCCGCAATGCGGCATAGATGAGTGACACAAAAACCCAAATTCTAAGAACTCTGAGTGCCACAATGCGGCAGAGGCGAATATCACAAAAACTCAAATTTTACGAAATCAGAGTGCAGCAATGCGGCAGAGGTGAGTCTCACAAAATCCTAAATTTTACGAAATGAGAGTGCCGCAATGCGGCAGAGATAAGCT
>JAOBRG010368160.1:0-12019 GCA_027574985.1 Umimayanthus nakama | reverse complement strand
AACGTCGAACTTATCATGCGCTTAATTGTTGAATTTAGTTCGACGCATGCTAAGATCGACGTTTAACCCGGGCCTTACAGTTTGAAAATCGAACGAGCGCACAGCTCGAGTTCGTTCTGAAGACATTACAAGTATGATTTCAGACCAAAATTGCACAACAAGTTTATTATCTCCATTTAGAATGAACTTTTACTCGGGCCGAGCGCACCGAGTCGAGGTTTCGGCCCCGTTCTTCGTGTTTTCTTTTGTCACATTTAGTATACAAGATTTCTGCGCATACGTTTTGCGAGACTCAAGAATCCAAAATGGCGGACACAATACACTTTATCATCGCTGCTTTAAAAGAGTTAAATCGGTTTGAATGTTTGTGATGATAAAAAGCCGATACTTCGTCGTTTACAAGACAAATTTGTTAGTCAAGTATAACCGAGAGAGTGACTATAGTCAATCGATCGGCTACTTCGTGTTTGCCCAGAAACTAAGAAAGGAAACAGCTGGCTTGTGTGAACTTTCGGAGACACTGTCCAAGCAAACTGTTGGTCTCCAAAACAGTGCCTGTGCGTTTTTGATAATATATCGAAACAAAACTAAATCAAGAATCAGTTTCCTTTTTAGAATTCAAGATGTGTTGGATTTGTGGAAATGCAGGATTGCACACAAAATGCGAACTTTGATTTAGAGTCAGACTCCGCTAAAGCTTTCTACCAAAGACTGTTGTAACTATTGAGAAGTGTTAAATATTTTTATATGCTTGGTACAAAGTAATACTAGTAGTAGTGATATCTGTTTACCAAGTTGTGCTTTCCTGTACCCGGCAAGTTTTAATATCTTATACAATAATAGAGGACAATTGAAATGATATGGCGCTCTTATCTCGCATTGTAATTGCTCAATGGTCAGTTGTAAAGTAATTGTGTTTGGCACAACTCATTAAGAAGTCACAATAGAAATCTAATTACAGGCGAGTTCCTTGTGGGATATTACTGTTGCTGCGCACGAAATTATCAAGTTCAAAAAGATAATTAGAAGTGAAGTACCGATGCAGTAACAGATTCAGATTGACTGACTCTTACAATAAAGAAAGTTATATCAATGATTTAAAAACTTCACGTAGTTAACTAAATTGGAAAAAAACACATGCTCGAGTTTGTTAATCCCTCAGTAAATTCTGTCCCAATAAGTTATATCATCTTTTTCTTCTAACAGCATGAGATTTAGGAATACATGCATTTCCAGTTTTCACAAAATAATTACTTAAGTATTTTTCATTACATATTGTAATTTTGGTTTTCTTTCTCTTTTTAATAAAGTTTAAAATTTCAGCGACTTAATAAAAAACAAATACAGATGTTATAGCTGCCAAACTATACAAACTTCACCACCTACTACTTTCGCTTGGGCGAAATGGCCGGAACATCTAATTACGTTAATAAGTTTAGGGTTTTCTATTGATCTTAATATTGGTTATTCCGACAGTCGTTTAGATGCAGTTGTTTGCAGAGTGAGTTGAATAAATGAATTTTAGCTTTAGTGCTCACCATTTCGGAACTGATTTTTACTCAAATGTTTTAGGATAACTCACGGACTTGTACATGTTTAAGAAAACTACGCGTATACAACCATCTGTACATGTTTTTTATGCTTAGAAAATCTTTTTTTAACACTGATGGCGAAAAACTGTTTTATGGAAATAACCATGTATTTGTTATTGAGTTCAAAGTTTATTTCCAGTGTAAAATTTTTATTAGCTTATGCTTGTATTGTTAAATTTTGGTTGGGATAGCACAGTATTGTTCTAATGTTCCTTTCAATTCCTTCCCAACTGCAATATTTTTTTTCTTTCTTCATGCTTTGCGAGATCGATTATTCACATCTAATGGCTTGAAAAACAAACGAAAATGTTCAGTCTTTTCAGAACTCTTGGGCGGTCATTATTTTATGGTCGTTGTTTAAGCTGATCCGAAAAAAATATGGTCAGGTAGCAAAATTTTTGGGTCATTTTTATGTTTATGTGAAAAGCATCAAAAAAGGGTCGGGTTAAAGATTTTTGAGAGGGATAAAACATTTGTCTCTCCAGCCTCAACTCCGGTTGTTGAAAATCAAGTCAAAGCCGATCGCCACTAATCGGCTTAACTTCTTTGATCTTTAAGTGCAACTTACGTGTTTGGATGGAAACACATTTTAATGAGAAAACTCCGCGTACTCGGTGTGAAATAACTGATGTAACGTACATTATATGTACGCTGGAATAGGTTTAAGGTCAAAGTTTATCGGTGGGAGAGCATATATTAATTTGTTTTTATTAAAATCAGAACTCGCACTGATTACCAAGCACTGGCACTTCACATACGAACCATTTGTAACACTCCTTCTTTTTTCTTATGAAAGAGAATACATCACCTTTTAATTAAGTTGAATTGGGCTGAGCCGTTATATCTGGTAAGGTAAAGGCAAGAAAAGAGCAGTGCAAGTATCCTTAACTGAGAGCAGCTCTGAAGGGAATATTAACAGGCTACACAATTTTTATGTTTTTTCTTTGTATAAGAACCTTTAAATAAAATTTTGCCGAGCCTCGTTGTTCGTAGATTTTTTGGGCAATTTGAGCGCGTTAGTTTTTCCTAAATTGTTCTTGTTTCCAACATGTCAATAAGACACTTCGGCATTGTCATAAAAGTTCTAATTAAATTTTCAAAAACACGTGCGGCCCAATTTTGATTTTCTTCTCTGCTAACTCAGTGCTTCTAACTGCAGAAAAAATTGCAAGGAAACGCTACGTGATGCGATGCGTTTTACAATAAAAACTCTTAGTTACGTTTGAATCTGAAGCCAAGGCCTTAATTGATTTTTATTTTATGGCAATTTTGTGCCTTGTTGATCTTATAACATTTTTCTTATAAAGAAGTATGATTACTACTTGTTTTTTAAAAGTACACCTGGATCTTTGTCTGGATCATGTGAAAAACCAGCCAAGGCTCTTGCGCCTTAGAGTTCTAACAGCTTTTGCCTCATTTCATGGTACAGAACAAGCAACCTTGATTACGAATAAAAATTTGTGTTATTTCAGAAGGAAATCATATATCGCAGTCGAAACACCGACGTTTTATAGGTTGATGGTTTCAAAAAAATAAATTGCACCTAAAGTAACTCGGAAACTTCAGTTGCATTTTTGAACGATCAAATGTTACCCTGACACAATTATGATATATGGCTTCCTTGTAATCTCTGTTGTTGTATTTTTTTCTTACTTGAGTATCTAGTCGAACAAAACTCTATCTTTGACATGTGGTACATATTTTTTATAGTGAAGGAAAGCAAATATCAATGTGAGTTTGGCTTTTTGCCAATATTTCAACTTACCTTGCGCACACACACTGACAGCGATCGACAGCTGAAAATCTCAATTAAACAATTTTGCTGAATTTTCTTTCGTTAGGTTTTGACTGACCTTCAACAATACCTCCGTTGAACTCGATTCTGCCTCGCAATACAATGTTGTTTCGTAGTTGTTTTCGTATTGACTCTGACTCACAACAACTGCCCACGGACTGACGAAAAAGGCACAAGACACACAATCGGATAAGTTCTATTATAAGTTCAACACATTTCTATATAACGTTTTACAGAATCCTATTGGGATGTTTGACTGTTAACGCTCTGGGGGTATATTACTGGTTTCGAAATGAAACAAAGCTTAAGTACAGTAGTCGGAAGTGACATAAACAAGCACTTAAATTTCGGGGCCCATGGCAACTATTAGCCTTTCACTTTCGATAAGAAGAAATTATATTAACGGTTCTAGATTTATACTGAGCACAAAAACACCTGTCTAGACCTTCTGTTATTTTTTCCTTGAGTAGTTTCCCCCTAGAGTAATTTATGTATTTAACACGCAATAACAAGCATGCGTATAGATCATAGGTCATATCAAGAATACAACCTTTTAAAACTCCGGTCAGGGTTAATGCAGTCGTGTTCTAATGTAAACATTTTCCCCCTGTATATTAAGTACAGATTTTTAATATACGAGCTTGGTTAACAATGTTTTTATTGGACAATATTTTCATAAGACGTTCTGAGAATGTTTAAAAGTTGCCAAATTAAGAAAATGTACATACTAAGTTAGGCAAGGTTTTGTTTAATATTTAGTTGAAAACTGAAGGGATCATTTCAGTTCAGTCGCAAAGTAGCCATCTAATTACACACTCTCTGTGTGAAGAGAGAACAATATACAAATCGACAATTTAATAGACACGATGATTCTTGTACAGAGCCATTCATTCGTTTTTATCGCTTAAACTTTGTTCATACAAAATCGTGAAGCGTTCTGACCGAAAACTTTTTTCAAAATGAAGAATTCCAAGGATCATCAAATTTGATTCATCCCTTAAAAATTTTGAATCGTTCAATTCAAGACCGTCGTAAGACGCCGAAAGGGATCTAAATTATACATCAGAGGTTTCGTGCTTTTAAAAGCAACTCCACACCCCCTTAAAACGAACTGAAAAACTATAAGTGAGTCTCATCAATTAGCAAAGAATGTCATGCACGTGACTTGAGCACGTGACCCAGCCACTCAGTACCTTAAGGGGGAGCAACAGGGTAGACTGAGTTGAATTTTCAGGCTCAATGACGTCTTAAAGGCTAGTATCTCCGTTCAAATTAGGAAAATCACAAATCTAAATCATAGGAACACCGTAAAATAGTTTATTAAGGCTCACAAATATTTAATAATTTGGGGAAAAAAGTAGTGGTGGTGGACGTTGGGGGAGGAATTGTGAGTTTTGAAGGAGTTTTGAGGTTTTATGATCTTTTTAAGTTTAATATTAATTTTCTTGAGTTAATATTTAATGGCCGCCAGCTCGTATGCTATCTGAGGAGTGGCGCTTGCTCGCTAAGGGGGAAGTGTTTGTTGCGTCCAATTATGGGCCTTTCACCCCTTTTAAATATATATCCTCTCAAACTCCTCTAATAACCCTTAACACCTACCCTGTTGAGGAGGTATAACACTAACATGTGTCCTAAACCCACTCCATTTTCTTCTGTTTTAAAATAGTAAACGTTTTGGTGTCAAGGTAACGTTTGTTCACACGCTAAGATGTGTAAAAGTGAGGTTTCATACCTAACACGTTCTTACTCTGTACAGCAAAGAAAAGAGAGAACAAAGGAAAGAGAAACAGCAGAATGTAGATGTTATTTCACCGTCGGAATTTACGTGCAACCGTTGTGGTAGAAACTGTCATGCTGCTCTCAACATCTGCAACAAGACTGATTTGTACTTTCAGGGCGCTAAGGAGCGAACCACTTGATCTTTGAAGGGGGGGGGGGGGGCTTTTATGGAAAGCAGGAATTTTTTTTCATGTCCCATAGTGTGCAAGAATTTTTTTTTATATAAAACCATAGCAGGAATTTTTTTTGAACTACAACATTTTTTTCCCTTGGGAATATGATGCAGGATATTTTTTTCGTTCACCAGTTGCTGCAGGATTTTTTTTTACGAGAACTTGGCTTGCAGGAATTTTTTTTCAAAAAGCTCACCCCTCCCCTCAAAGATCAAATGGTTTTCCCCTAAACACTGTTTTCTGAGACAAAAGAATGCCTACTACTACTCTGTAGCCGCCAAAATTCTGCTTTATCGGTAAGCCTCTAAAATATTAAAACGGAGCAAACAGCTATTTGAGACTGATGAAGCGTTTCTTTTTACACTAATCGATAACAACAATTTAAAGCCCGTTACGTTTAATCAATATGGCACAGTTTTGTACAGATTTAATCTCTAGTGTCAACACACTCTTCTTATTTTTAGAAAAAACAATTCTTTTGAGGAACACTGAGGTTTAATACTTAACCAACTTTTGGAGCGGTTTTTAGAGAACATTATACGTGTATCTAAGACTAAGAGAGATGTCTACATAGAATACGTTTCTATTTCTAAGTTGTTACCATGCCGTGGTGGACTTTCTGATTCTAATAGCTTTATCGGTAGAAATGAATTCCCTGGCTGCTTTACCCAATCAGAGAATGGTCGAAGGTATAAGATCAAATGAAGAGCAGTGCTTAGTCCCCCAAGTTGGGGGCTACGTTGTGGTCGACACCTCATTCTGTAAAATCGTACGGATTACGCGAAAGACCTGAGAGTCAAACCCTGAATATTCAGGGCCTAATTCACAGGCAGGGGAGAGGGAAATTATGATGAAAGGACACTTTTAAAGGAAGTTCCACACATACAACTTGCATATATATGTATTCTAAACCAGCTAACCTTACTCTGAGACGTGCTCTAAAACTGTGATCATTAGATTAAGGCAGTACTTTGGAGCAAGAGTCAAATTTAAGGAGCTTCTGAAAGTCTTAAAGGAAGATTTAGCATTTTAATACTGACGAGTAAACCAATTCTAATTGTATCAATTCCGCGCACCTTGTCTTTCGGATGAGGCCTGGAACGACATGATATACGGTTTTGCGGACGTTCTCACACATGATTGGCTAGTTCTAGGGACTCAGATCAGTAGGTAATGCAGTGTTTTCCGAAATCAAATAATACTTAATTGCACTTCTCCCTCAACGTTTTGATGGTAGTACTGGGTTCAAAAAATATTGAAATATAACAAAACGATTCCAAACCCGGAAAGACAACATTTTCGATGATAAGATGCTCAGTCTTCCCCTCCCCTCCCCTCCCCCCCCCTAAAAAAGAAAAAAAATTATATAAAAACGGAGTCTAACTTCAAATAAACTTATTTTTCAAATATTTAAATAATGCATACTAAAACTTTATCTACAACATATAAATTTAGCTTGGAGGAGTTTTCTAGCTGTGCATCAAACCCTTCACATGCAGTGACAACAGATGTAGGGATCTATCACGCAATGGGTTAAGTAAACATTTTCAAAATCTTTAATTAAGTGATGAAGTTAAACATATTTTAAATATGAAATGGCATGATACAGAAAGCAATTGGTTGATCGTTTTGCGAATGGAATAATTCGTTTAAAATAAAACTGACCACCAATTTCACTTTCTGAGAACAGATTTTGTGATAGGCAACTGATACATAATATACAAGTATAGATAGTTTTTCTATTCTGGCAAGTCACTGTTGAGAAATTTTGGTTTTCTAGTCAGCGTTGGTTAACAGGCGTGAAACAAAAGTAAATATTAACGCTAGCCACATGAAAACATTTGTTTCCTAGCACATAGTAACGTTTTGCCTTCAGTTGAAAGACATTTAATATGGAGAATAAAAACATAAAAGCTTAGAATGCACCAACATCCTATAAATTGTTTATAAATAGAAACTCAAATACACGCTTTTGGTGCCATTTCCCAGTACTTTATGAGTTCAGAGATGAGTTTCAACCTTGAAATTGCTTCCTGTCAAAACCCCGAGCGAACTAAAGAGCCAATGAAACAGCGCGATGGATGCGGCAAAAGAAAACACTATAAGTAAAGCCTGAAGCACATAATTAATTTTGTTTGGCTGCTTGCGAAGCAGCGGCACGGAAGCAAATATAGCGATAGCTTACAAAGTTGGTTTCAAGTCATTGTCAAGCACAGATGGACTGGACGAAAGCAGAAAAAGAAGCATCGTTTTGAGTGTGTAACAACCCATTCACAATACCGCTTAAACATTCTTAATGTTGTTTAACTAAACTAGTTTAAAAAATATTTTTACGGCACAGCAAGACTCTCAAATGGCTCAGATTTTAAAGCAAACAATTCATGCAGATAACCATAGCGATCCAAGTTGGATTCAGTCCTGAAGAGTTTTATGCTTGCTAGTTACAAGAACTTGAAAAAGTCAGTTTTAAAGATAGAATAAGACGTAGCATAAAACTTGTTTATAAAGTTTTGTTTTAAAACGAGAAAGCTGCATTTGATAGTTTGTTGGCCTGGGAATGAGCGTCGTTATTGGCTCGCTCTTTTGAAAACACACGCTTGTACCTTTCCGATTCACACTGCGACCTGATTTTTGAAAACGTTTAGCTGAGTAAACATACCGAGCAAACAACAATTTATTTAACCTGTTCTAACATACTATATATAATGTAATACAATTTTATTGTATTTGGCAATCAGGAAAATAGGGTGCAAATACAAATCTGAGTTCAATAATTAAATGTGTTTTGTTCAGAACAACCGAATCATACGAACTTAATAAGGACAGCACGACACAATCTTGCCCCGGATATTATGAATTCCAACAGAATTCTGTCCTCCAAGAATCGGTTCATATAATGCAGCTTTCAAACAAAGAAAACAAACAACTTTAATAAAGTAAGTGATGCAATGATTCACAAACCAAACTCTTGTTGTGGCTAGCAGAGTTTATTTTGAACCTGCAGGCAGTCGTCAAATCAAAGAACATACAACCTTATGTTTTTCACATTATAGTAATCTTGACGCATTTGCTATAAACTCTTTTTTGATCATTTTTAACTGGAGAAATTTAACTTTAATATACCGTAGTAGAAATGTTTGTTTTGCGTCGTATTGTGTTGTGTTGTATTGTGTTGTATTGTATTGTATTGTATTGTGTTGTATTGTGTTGTACTGTGTTGTATTGTATTGTATTGTACTGTGTTGTATTGTATTGTATTGTATTGTATTGTGTTGTGTTATATTATGTTTATTACTACATCGTTATGAACAGGCTCCAGTGAAAGCCGAAAGCTCTGTTAAAAACGGAAAGTGTGTACTATCAAAAAATTATAATTCCTTCAAGAATATTGTTATACTGTTTTAAAATACTTCATATTATTTTAATATATCTTTTAATTTGAAGACGCAGTGATAATGACACTCCAGCTTTCTGAATTCCCTTTCAAGTAAAGTTTTGCTATCATGTTATATAAAGTGCCATGTTAAACGTTATCAACGACATCATACTTGACAATTATTCCACGAGCGCGCGTTGGATATGAGCTTTTAGATAACGGCGACAAAGTGCGAAGCTCATATCTAACAAGCGTGCCCAAAGTAGCTTTAGAAAAGGCTCTGCAGTTAAATACGCTTTGATAAATTGTGTCAGGCCGACGACGATTTTTTCATGTTGTCATAATTTATTGTTTGCTATTTCTCTTTGAACATATACCTCATATATTCGTGATTTATTATCCAGTCAGCTTACGAGATTCATCCATTTTATGCGATTCTAAGCAAAATTTTTCTTAAATTTAGGCACGCTCTTTCAATATACGAGGTTCTTATAGATATAAGAACGCATTCAAACCAATCAGAATTAACCAGGTGTCCTTTCCAAGGAAACTATTCTTCCTGTAAATTGGGAATATTGATTGTTCTTAGTCCGATCAATTCCACTGAGCGGCTGGACCCTTCCTCGCCACCGTTCGATTTTTCTTCCACAGAAAATGTTTTCCGTTGACTTACAATTATTTTAGATGACGGAGACGCTTTAATTTTGAGAGACTTGCAAGATAAAATGTCCTTGAATCCTTCACGATAGTTTTCGTTGAATATATAGTAAATAAAAGGCGTTATTGCGGAGTAGGAGAAAGAAAGAAAAACTAAAACAAACACGATAGTGTTGAGGTTGCATTCCCGTTGAAAATCCCACTCGAAATAAAACAAAAACCCGAAAACACTCACAGGAGACCAGCTGAGAAAAAACACAGTAACGACAGAAATTAACATAATCATTATTTTCCTGTTTCGTCTCTCTCGACGCTTTTTGTTGTCCTCGCTTAAATGTGACGAGCGTTGTCGTTGCAGCATAACTCTCATTATAATGCTGTAAATGACGACTAGAAGTCCAAGTGGGATAACAAGAAGGAACACGAATGAGATTGTAAAATGGATCTTCGATGCTCTCTTGTTCTCGAAAGCAGGTTCCCAGTTATACATGCAGTAGAGTTTTCCATCATGTGCGATAAGACGAGAATTATAAAAATATGAGGCATAAAGTGCCGAGGAAATAATCCATGTGGCAAGTATTGATATTCTGGTCCGCTGTGGAGAAAAAAATTGCTTCTTTGTTGGGAAAACCACAAGGAACAGTCTGTCCACAGCGATTATTACTAGGCTCAGCACAGACACTGCGCCAGAAATGTCTTGGAAAAACGGCACTAACTTACAAAGTGCACTCCCAAGTACTCCATCAATGAGCCAACTCTGTCGCCAGATCTCACTTATTTGTCTTGGAACCGCAAACACAGGTAGCAACAAGTCACTGACTGCCATATTTACAATCAGCCGATGTGTTGTCGAACGGAGGTTCTTGTTTCTGTACACAGTTACTATAACTAAGTAGTTCCCAAAAAGTGAAACTAGCGCAAGGATGCTATATGATAGGGTCTTGAAAACCTTTTCCGTGTCGCTATCATTTCTTTGTGAGCAACCAAGAAAAATAAGTGACCCGTTGGTTACTTTACTTGAATTGTTCATTTTTAGTTTTGCTTTCCACGTAAATCCCAAATCGATAGTTTACAGTCAAGTTGAAACGCTAGTACAACGCTTTGTCAGGAAAAACAACCTTTACAGCGGGTTTTTTTAACCTTTTTTCTCTGCTCCAGCAACACTTAGACCCAAGAAAAAGTGAGCAAGCAACAGCTGCTTGTAGTTTTGACCTTCATATAGTAAACAATTAGACAAACTGCTAATTTGATTGCCAATCAAGGAACAAAACTATAGGCGTTAACTCACTTTGACTGTCAAAAAGTTAATAGTGTTTTATTTACTCAGCTAGACTGTTCCTGGTGAAACTCTTTAGCATCGCATGAAATATATTGAATTAGGTAATTTTAGAAACACAAAGGCTATATTTTCTCCGCAATTATTACTTGACAAGAAAAAGCTGATAACTTTGAATCTTACAAGGTAGAGGTTAGATCGACTAGACAAAAACACGTAAAATTAAACAAATTTAAATCGAGTCTAATATAATACCGCACATTGAACTTCCAAGTGGATATTCCCCGAGTTATGTTTATAAGAAAAACTTACAAAGCGAACTGCTTGGAACGATATTAGGAAAGAATATTGACCATCAAAAAAACTCCCTCCAAAGCAAAGGTAGAGGTGACAACTTCACACGAAATTTAATTTCCTCAGAAAACACTTAATATAACTTAAAATGAACAACGTCCAATTTGGTTATAGAAGGTGTTGGTGCAAGAAAGTCTTTTGTATTCAGCTACTTGTAAGGTTTCAAAGGAAATGAAAAAATGGACTTAAACAAGTAGGCTTGCCCGGTTTTCGAACAGTTAGTTCAATGATCAACTATTGATTTTAATGAACGTAAAAAATCTTCATTATTTTCTGTGGCACCGAACTTTCCTTATTACACTCTTGCATGATGTATTGCGAGTCAAAAATCCTGAGACCAAACAATTTACCTGGAGACAAAAACACCCGCTGATACAATGTCGTTTGAGTTTATTTCTGATCAGCTTCACGATTTTGTTAAAAAAAAAACAATTTGCGCACCTAACACAGATCACTCTGCTATAGTCTTGGCATTCAAAAGCTGAATTTAGAGGAAGGTATACTTTGAAGTTTAACCGGCTACTTTGATAAACGAGGAAAAGCTAAGTATGCGAAGCGTTTGCAAGATAACTATAAGCTTTGGTTAACGAAACATGAATCTGAAGTCTAGGATAAAATATTACTTTGGGATCTGGTATATTATCGAATACGTCTTTTCTCAATATCTTATTGCAAACAAAAGTCAAAAGAAAGACGTGATGTGGAGCTAAAATTGAAAACAGAACTGGAAAAGTTAGACCAAGAACTTTCAGAAACAAACTCTGATGAAACACTAACAAAATATATCAAATGTAAGACTGATTGTCGCCTGCTCAAAAGCAATGTTGCACGTACATGGTAAAAAGTCAACGAAAAATCATTATTCTCTAGAGAAATGAAACTACACTAAAAAGACATATGCGTAAGTTGCGTCTTGATAACAACCATTTTGCGACAGATCCAGGGGCGGGGGAGAACACTAGCCTGGGAATGGGTTCTACTTCCGTAGTCCACTCTTTCAGTTTTCGTGACGTCACA
>JAOBRG010368149.1:0-12019 GCA_027574985.1 Umimayanthus nakama | reverse complement strand
GCTGAAGGCAGCTCTGACCAACTCCTGGCGTCATCCATTGCTGTAAAGTAGCTAAACTTTGGGCAAGTTCTGACCTTTTTTAACCTTCGACCATACTTTCGACCGTTGCCCTTTCACTGTGCCAGGCACGAGCGCTATGGCAGGAAAGCTGGAAACGAGTCATCTCGCAATGAGCGGGCTCGTGAATGTAATTGAATTATGTAAAAACCAATCACTGAGGCTCTATTGAAACACGAGCCCGCTCGTTGCGAGATGTTCTTAGCCTCGTTTCCATGCAGGTGCAAAACCTGGTGTTTTAAAACCACGATTTTCAGTAACTTCCCGATGGTGGTTTTTGATACTTTTTAATATGTTGTTCAAATTGCTTTGTGGTTGTGAAATTTTTTAGAAAAGAACTTTCTGGTGCAATAAGTACTAGATTAATTCATTTTTTTGCTTAGTGCCTAGACTAGTTGTACAACTTTAGCAAAAGCGCGCGAGAAAAGGTTTTAAATGAAACAACGATCTTTCAGCTGATGAATAACAGATGAGCGAGCAGCGCAAATCAGTTATAATTTGCTAATATTCAGAAGGTTGAAGTAGAATAATTGTTTTATTAAATACAGTTTATTAAATACAACAGCAAATTATATTTCACCGGCAAATATTTATTTGAAAGAATATTGTGTCTGAAGAAGCCGCCGATTCAAAATTAACTTCCGTTTCCGTTGAGTCAAATGTCCTATGACAGCCTCACAACCATACGTTGCCATATATAGTCAATTACTAGAATATAAGCTGATAACTGGTGACCACCAAACCAATCAAATTGCTTTAAATCGAATAACCATTGGACTGTATTTATATATTTGTACTCATTGAAACTGTTTTTTCCGTAATACACTTTTCTTAACAGTATGTGGCCCTGGGGAAGGCGATTCGTCAACCGGGTGCCCTCAATGGAAGGATGATGGTTTCTGTGAAGAAGGAAGCACGTATTATGACTTCATGGTCGCTACCTGTGCAGCATCGTGTGGATTCTGTGAAGGTAACTAAAGACAAGCACACACCTACAACTCAGTACCTAAACCTCTCTTTCTCAATACAGTTAAGTTGGAGGAACAGCAGAGACGCGCCACACGCATAGTCATACGATGAGATGCTAGTGATATTGCACGAGAAGCTCGTATTATTCCTATTCCGCCTTGGGCAGAATAGGGTTAAAAGTCGAAAATTTTGACTGATATGACGTCATTATGGTGTATTGTTGTCGTGACAAGCCAATTAAACTACTTCAGATTTTTTAGTTTTTAATTCTCTACTATCTCACCAAGTTTCATTTCATTTTCATTAATAGTTTTAGAGTTATGGACCGAGGGAACTTTCTGCCCATACCCCCTCCCCCCCTCAAGAAAAAGCCGAGCCACCATAAAAAAGCCCAAGAGGAATAGAGTTAAAACATTGTTGAGAAGTGTTTAGATAAACATTCCAAATTCACAATTTTGGCTGCCTAATCTAAATTTAATTGTCTTAATACAGATGCTTTAACTAAACGTGCATTATAAAGGAACAGTCTCAGATAAATAGAACACTACTGATATTGAAATGTGTAAAAAGGCATTATCTTACCAAAGTTAAATTTTTTAACCGTAGCAGAATTTAGTTGTACTGACTTGCTCGAAAGAGATTAATTGCACTATCTTCTGCAATTCACTAAATGTTATGCTCAAAGAAACAGAAATTAACCGATATGTTTCGCTATCCTATCTGGGTCTATTGTGCAACCTTGAATGTGTTTTACTTCCTTTGCAGTGGCACCAACTCCCGCGCCGACTGCAGAGGCCGTGGCAGGTAAGTAGAATAGGGCCTGGACAGCCAGAATGAAAAAAGGTGCTTTCAAATCTAAAAGACCATAAAAAAAAGTAAAACAACTAGTGAATAGGCCGCAACGCAATAAATTTAGAAGAGTCGTAACACATTTAAAATAATTGCAGCACATTTTTAAATATAAGGGGTAGTGGTTCGTCTAATTTTGTAAACTGAGCAAATTAAAACAAGCAGATTATGTTAGCTCTGATAAGATTGAAATTCCTTAGCCTCTACGTTAATAACTAATATTGAGCCTGGAAAATTCTTGAAAATCAGTCGAGGTCCGTAAAAACTCTTAAGCTGCATATATGTCAGCTGCACTACCGCCGAGTAAATTAGATTTCAACATGAAACTTTTGAAAACTGAAAAAGGAAAAAACTATGTTTGCCGAAGGTCCCTGTATCTGCTGTAATACGATTTTCAAGAGTCTTCGAAAAGTATTTGAAATATATATACGATCAGTAAAACTAGCGACTCTTTAATCTTAAGGAAAGAAAAAGAGATACGATAGCTTAGCAAAACATAAGACTGCGTTTTCAAATAAACTGCACGGGTAGACAGAAGTTTCTTGTTTATATCAAGTAGTAATAATATATGTCCTTTTTTACTAATTTCTCAAGAGAAACGTTGATCAAACTACCTCACAACTGAAGGGGTGAACTCCTTTACCTTTGCATATTCGGGCATGGACCACTTTCTCAGACTTATTGGCCGCCAGAAATAGACAGTTTATGACGCCAAAATTTTGACTGGGGATTTTCCGGTTCGTTTCAGTATCATCTTCTGAGTGTGTCGGGGCACACAATACCCAACGAGGCCTCCATCAAGAAACCCCTGACTTGTCATGGGACTCGAGCCTGGCACAGGGCTCCGAGACCTATGCTATTCAATTGGCAAATACGGACCCAATCAGCCTCACTCACTCCTCTGGTGATTACGGAGAAAATCTCTACTATTATGGTGACACAAGCGGTACTGTGAAAGGTTGCAGTGATGCAGTTACTGACTGGTAAGATAGTATAGTGAAAAACGTATTCAGAGTTTTTATTAAGTAGGTGCGTTTTATTGTTAAACTCGCTCGTGCTGAACAGATTAGAGAAGAGACGAAAGGCGTCATGAATTTTATTTTAATAGATAGGAATTACGTGAACGTCAAAAAAATTCTAAAAAGGTTGAAATCAGCGCCGGCCTTCCCGTCTCCCCCTCTCCTCTTGTATGCCGAATGGGGCTAATGATGTCAACAATGATAATGAAATTGACAGAAATACCTTAAATCTAAGATCTGAAATTTTTGTTGTAGTAAGTCTTTGGTTTTGAAAAACAATGCCAACGTTCTCTCTAAGCTTGGCTACGGAGGAACATGGTTTGCATTTAATGCAGAAACCTTTGATGGATCGTAGTAACAGGTTGGATGGTTCGTAAATAAGTCCAAACGGTGAAAATGACACGGGACGGAGTCATCTTTGAATCCTGGAAAGCTGGGGATGTGAATTTGATTTTACATTTGTAAACCA
Source organism: Umimayanthus nakama (assembly GCA_027574985.1). NCBI lineage: Eukaryota > Metazoa > Cnidaria > Anthozoa > Zoantharia > Parazoanthidae > Umimayanthus > Umimayanthus nakama. The sequence continues at coordinate 8,656 of JAOBRG010368149.1, read as the reverse complement.
TGTTAACTGAAGTCAGTTAATCGGCCATTTTTTATGTCAGTTAATAAGTGGAAGAAGTACTCATTGCATGCGAAACAGAATGTGTTTATCACTAACCGTTTGGAGTGAAAAGTCGTTGTGATCGAAATACTTACCCTCCCCCTCCACCAAGCAATAATGTTTGACAAATAACGTAAATACTTTATGGTGAATTCTTGTTGAAACGTTCTGTTTTACTTTTATAAGTGATGCCCTGTCACACGCCCGTTCTGCCGGAAAACGTTAGTTTAGCATTGTTTTTTTCTGGAGTTTCGGAGCACATGCAATTCGGCCGATCTTATGCGAAATTCGGTGTACTAAGCGGTTACGAGGGCCTCATCTAACGATGTACTGGGTGTATACTACGTAGGACACGCTTCTGTACCCTGTCCATTCTGTCACACATTCAAGCGGAAAGGGAGGAACATGGAATGGATCAGAAAAGAACAAATCCCTTAAGAAATTTGGTATTCCAGTACGTTTAATGACGCGAAGTACAAGCACTCTGTTTGCGACTCATCCACTGCTTTGCCAACATGTCACCCACATTTCGATTGCTATGAAAGAAAAATCCCAAGATTACGGGCATCCGCTATCTGTAGTATCTTATGGTTAAGGGTAAGGGATATTAGAGGATGTTTCACATGACGTAGTTTATGGTTATAGTTCAGACGCACCTGTTAAAGGTTGAGCATTCCAAATATTCTTAAATGAACCACGACGTACACCAGTGGTTTTAACCCTTCTAATTATGTTTTACGTTGGCAAAAATATTACCACTAGTAAAAGCTGTATTAACCAAAACAACGTATTTATTTCGTTTTGGTCAAAAAACCTGAACCAAGTGAACATTTCATGGTATAAACAAGGAGTGGGTTATTTTAAGCATTACTACTACAGTTCTTAAAGTGCAAGTTCTTGTATCAAAAAAGCAGCGATGGACAGACGATCGGATGTTGAAATTACAGTTTGTGACAAACTACAACACCAAGTTAGCCTATCAAACAAGGTACTGAGAGAAAGTAGTAAAAAGCAATTTGTGTATTAAACCGCTGCTTAACGTTATTAGGCGAGAAAGCGATCCATGGATGATTATAACTTTGAGGCCGTTTTGTTGCAAAACTGAGCCGGTAGTGCTTTGCGTTAAACACTGTTATAATTTGATCAAAACAGGTACAACGAGATTCACGACTACGACTGGAACAATCCTGGGTCTTCCACTACAGGAAAGGCCATCGGCCATTTTACTCAAGTAAGCTTATCAAAATATTTTACGTGTGTGTGATTTGTTAAATCCGAAAACAAGAACAAAGTTTGAATTGAAATACTGTTATGATGCAAATTTGACGAAAATTTCTAGAACAAAAAGCCTTGTCCAAAATTAAACTGATGCTACAAGTAGGACCATGAGGGTAGAGAAGGGAAGAAGTGGATGTTGGGAGGGGCTGCGTCTTGCTGAAACAACACTCTATCTTTCACTACAGATATCGCAAAACAAGAACTTTTGTAACGCGGTGTGTTCTGAATACATTTTTTGCCAACTACATATTCTTTCAAATATCAAATATAGCATTTTTTTGCTTAAGGCAGGAGTCTTATTATCCTCTTTTTACTGGGTAGTAAAAAGTATATGAATTGGTCTTGTTATTGCCTTGTAAATCAATTAGGTTTCATTTCCTCATTTTTAGTTTGTTTTATTGAAGAAAAGATAGGCAAAGCAGACTAAAAAGGTAAAACGACCCGATCGGCGCAAGACAAATATATGTACATAATCGGTTGTAGTATAAGCAGAGGGATTTTTCCAGCTCCAGCTTTCTTCTTCAACCCTCCCTTCCCCCACCCCTACAGCACGCTTTTTGAAAATAATAAAGGGTTTCTGAGAAGAAGCTGTTTTTGGCACCCTAACTTAAATGCACTAGTCAGCCCCATCACACCCCCATCCCCCGCGTTCCCCCTCCAACACACTTGCGAAGTAGCTCCGCGGCCCAAGGTATGAACTCGGTTCCGCAGACGCGTTACCCGCCCAGCCGAGTAACGTCTTTTGAAACCATGTAAACATTTAACCCGCTGGTTAACATTATCTTTCTGACTGATCATGTTACAACCTCGCAATTTTAAATTACTGTGCCTCGCGGAGAACAAAAGATAGTGTGCAAGGTTCCTCTCGGCGGAAATCGCCGATAATGGCCGTAATTTTAATACACCAACATTTGAGAAAGTATGCTCAAAGTTCTGAAATGAAGTAAAAGGTTGTTAAAAAGCTTAACTTATTCCTAAGCAGATGTAACCATTTGTAGAACATTTTTAATTGGTTAGTTGACGAATTTTGCTTCCTCAAGTGAGAAGAATTAATTAGACAGACATTTTACAAAACGATAGTCTTGAAAACCGAGCGTTTTTTTTCTAATTTTCCATCAATTGTTCATTAAAATATTTTTCAACTCCAGGTACAGTATGAATGTGCCTTTTCCTTTTCTTCAGAACAGTTTAGTTCACTTTATTTTTTATAAACTGTACCCGAAGCATAATCGCTTTCGGTTCTGGTGATAACTATTATATACCCTAGGATACAACAATCAGCCCACCTACCCATCCCCCGCACGTAGATGTAAAACAATCCTTCCGATGCTAACGGAATAAAATAATTCGGATTATTTAGGTTGTTTGGAAGGACACAAATGCTGTTGGTTGTGGCGTTGCCAAAATCGTGCGAGGCTTCTGGACTCACACGGTTGTCGTGTGTCGCTACACTCCCGCCGGTAATGTTGGTGGACAGTACGCCGAAAACGTCAAGCAACTTGTGTAACCTGTTGATGTCTAAGCCATCAGGTAATGCATACTGTATTATGATCAAGCTTTGGCATGTAAGCAGCTATTGGGATGCTTCTTATCTTTCAAAATAAGGTTCTCATTCTAATTAAATGTATTGCTATGGCAACATCCGTAACAAAACATGTTTGGCATTTTGCCCGCCATTTTAGATTTTTCTGAAACTTTCTTATAACTTGCATAAAAAAGGGGGTTTTTCTTGAAGATTTTGTCAAAAAGATTCATTTTTCTGTTTCAAACTTTAGTTTGCATAAACATATTACAATATCAAAAGTTACAAGTGATTACGTCATCCAATCAAGATCAGATCATGCAATCATAGCTGGATTAAAGGTACTGAAGGTATCTATTTGATTAGTTTACAGTACGTTTCATTTTTAAGGTCAAAAAAACCATTGGGGATCACCCGAAACTTCCTTCCCCATTAGACGTTCAAAGGGGTAATCGAGACGTGTCAGTGCTAAGTTCTACCGAAAATACCGAAAATATTTCGAGTCGGCACAAATGACGATCCGTTATACACAACTTTGTAGTGTAAACATCAGCAGTTTTCGTAGCACAAAACCTGTCCGATACGAAGCATATCACCTTTGAAGCGACATCTTCGAATGTTTTAGAAGACCTATACGCCATGGTTTTGTGACGGCTCAATAAGGAAGAAAGGCTATTCTAAATTTAAAACAGTTGGTGAAAAGTTTTGAGGCAGTAAACTTCACAATGCATATGTCAGTATCTAGAAAGCATCTGTGATATATAGCGTAACTGAAATTGTGCAATGTAACGCACTCAGATGTACCTTTTATGTTGCTTTTATAGACACCGAGGATTGCAAATAAGAACCTAAAATCCAGCGTCAAAATAGAACTGCTGTCAAAATACGTACAGCAGTGCCATATCACTTAAACTAGACTGAGTTAATAAGTATATGCACAGGTTTTAACGAAGAACCATCGATATTAAATTGATATTTAGAGCCCTATTTCTTAATTTTCTATTTTTTTCGTTGACTACCTCAGTCAGGTCTCTGCGGCAACACTCCCTTAGAAAAAAAGTGTTGTCTTTTTTCTTCTCCTTTTTAAATTAGAAAGAGATTTACTTAAAGTAGGACGTGACCCGAATCAAGGATCTAGCATGTTTTACGTGCCGGCCTTTCGTTTGGTGCATTGTCTTTTGGTTGAAAAACTTAATTATCATATAGAATATAGTTCGATCAAAACAACTCCGAACTGAACTTTAATGCGTTCATGACTGATTATATTGCAAAGTGTTATTTCTATTTTTTCCGATTGAATGTAGGAAATAGCAAAAAGGTCGCCGGGCATTCAATCTGAGGAGTTCTTATTTTCAAATACATCTAGTAAATGCAGTATTCGTTTGTAATATTTGTAAAAATTCTAACTGTCTTTTATTTTCCTTTTTTAAAGGTTGGTTGAAGGCATAGGGAAAGGACAGCACACTATATCTGGGCCGCAAAGTAGACTTGAAACGGGTTAAATAAAAGTGGACTTGAAACGGGTAAATAAAACATTGAAAACAGACAAATCATGTCGCCCTCTTGTGCTGCTAGGGATTAAAAACCTAACCCACCTAAAGCCCTGGGTTTTATGAACATCAAATTGCCAAAAAAGTTTTTGCTTATGTCCGTTGATGTGCTAACTTTTTTTTTAATTTCTTTTTTTTCTGCAAAAAAATCCCTGCAATATGCTGTGTTCTTGTTTTACCCTATACTGGTCAACTACTATTTGCTCACAAATGGTAGGCGCTCGATTTCTCAATGGTAAAGCTTTGGAAGTATCAACGAGAGTAACTGAACACATCCTTACCAATGTAATAATTAAAATTGTATTTAAAGAGAATCAATTTAGGCACTTAGAATTATATAAACCTACTAACTAACATAAAACGTTAACATTATGTGATTGCATAGTTTGTTAAAAGTTTCTCTCAGGGCGACATCCTTTCAAAATATCAATGTAACAATCCAACAGCCGTGCGTGTTTTCTATAGTCTCTCGAAATCTAAAATATTAATTGCCATCAAAACACGCATCTGTTCGGTAAAATTGCTGCTACAAATAATTAGGATGAGTTAGTTGAAATCATTGCGTAAAAACTGAATATATATACTTATATATATACATATTGACTTCCATTTAAGTGTTTTATAAGGCTTGAACTTAAACTGTTGATGACAGACGAAAACAAAAAAAAGACAGTTAACTTCGTGGAAAACAGATCACGTGCACTGGAATAATTAACAAAGCTTTTTCAAAGATCCTATGAAAACTTGTTTCAATATTGCTGGTCGCTGTTTGGTTTTTGCAACTGTTTTAAGCATCTATATAATTTTTTGTGTATTTTTCTCGCGAAGTTTTGTTCTTCTAGTTTTTCTCATCCTTGATGAAAGCAAAGGTGAGACTGACTCTTTGTAATCCGTGTCCTCATTTTCGTCATCTGTTTCATCATCTTCATCATCTGTTCCGTCCCCTTCAGGATTTGTTTGTCTCTCCCACGTCCGACTTGCGCTTCTAACATTTTCAGACTGCTTTTCATCGTAGTCATTAGTTATTTCGGTTTTCTTAATTCTTTCTCTTTTGCCATCCCACAAGAATGTGAATAAGGCTCCATTGATCTCTTCTAAAGGTTTCTGAAGAGTTTGGAGAACCTATTGTGATGCAGGAAGGCTCTTTTTTACGGTAGTTTTGTCTTTTTTCCATAGTCTCTTTACATACAATTAAAAAATGGTAAACATCGAGAAACTTGATGAATTCGGCAAAATATTCAAACAGCAGTTCATCGATAACTCTGAAAAATTAGATACAGTGTCTACGTAGTTTCCTGCAAACATTTCTAGATAATTTTTTGGCTATTTTTTTTTTTTATCGTTTTGGAGTGCAACTCAGCAAGTAGACCTACTTAAAAAAATTGAAAATCAAACTCTTTTTGATACACTTCTTCTAGCGTTTGTTGTACAGTAATAATAAGGTTGCTATTAGCGAGGTCGTGCACTTTTACGCAAAAACTGCAATTTTGAAATTTCAATTCACCCTTGGAAGCACATAGAGAACGTTAATTTCAGAGCTACATTTAAACTCAAAAAGGAATAAGGGGAGGGGATGTGTTGGATTAATCTGACTCCTCCGTCGATTTTATGGCTTAAAACTTTTGTTCCTTGACCAATTTCCAAAAGCTTTGGCACAACCATCCTTTGTTCGTTGACACATCTTCTAACTTAGTTAGGTGACGTCACGGTTGATGATCACCATAAAAGTAAAGAAACTTGTGTGATGAGTACAGGCTCCTGCACATGATGTTTAGGCTGGCGTGTTTGTGACTTTGATGTTTTCGATGATTTAAATTTACAAATCTAATTTTACCATTTTCGTAAAGTAATAAGGTGTGCCTGCTTTGGGTAGTAATCTAAGAGTCGCTGGATAAATACTAATTTTGATATCGTGCGAAAATGATTTCGAGGTTTTTGAGTGTCACGAACATTCGTCGTAAAATCTCAAGTACAACAACGAATGGAGACAAAAGAAATAAGATTTCTTTTGTTGTATATCAACATTGTTTCGTACAGAAAGTTTAGAAGAAATCTGAGTTTTGACCCAAATCGAGTGGTCCATTCTTACGCGGACAGCCTCCTAACTGCTTTTTATGATATATTTATAATTTACAATACAGCAGTCTGTCTGTTTGAAACACCTACACAGAACGCCAGAAGGCGGCTTAATTCGCTTATTAAAAAAATACTGTCAGATGAAGAGTCTTGACTACTAAGGTTTTGTTATGTAGCAAAAAGAAATCAAAGGAGTTTCAATTTCAACTTAGTAAGAATATTAAAAAAACACAGGGAGTCCTGACGTAATTTTAGTTATTATTTTTTCTTTTCATGGAAGTTTCTTGTTCTTTAGAAGAAGGTGGGAATAAAACAGCTTGTTTTTCCCTTATACACGTTCTCCTCTATCTGCCTACCTTTCAGTGCCGTAAAATTTTAAAAAGGAATGATTTAACATCTGGTATTTAAAAAGGAACTTGAAAATGATTCCCCAGTTTCTGTAAAACATCGTTTGTTTAAACACAATGCTTCAAAATCTTAATATCTGATGTAGTTATTATCTTGAAGGACCTCCTGACAGTGATATTTTCACCCCTTTCTAATTAAATAAGGATCAATTAAAACAATTAAGTCATAAAAAAGTAATTGAAGAGCTCCTAGATCTTAAAGAATGACATTTGCTTGAGCAAACGCGAAGGCAACTTCGTTGAGGCAAATAGCAGTTTCCGTGTTCAAGGTATCTTTTTTAATTTTACACTCTTTCTCTCTTTATTTAATTTGTTTAACAAGCAAACATCGTAGAGGGAAAGAAAATGGTATTAAGAGTTTATTTTTACAGAAAATTGTAATTTCTTTTGGTTGACATTGAAATGTGAAATGAAGGATTACGAGACGGGAATTGAATGATTTACAAACAGCTTTAGTTTAGTTTTTATAAGGGAAAACAGCTCGTGGATGATCTTGTATTCCTTTCCAGTTTAAAAAGGAAGGCAATGGTAAGGCATACATGTTACACTTTCTTTCAGCGCTGTGTTTTCATTTTTAAATCAGTCACGGCCTTGTTGATCTTCTAAGGCAAGTTCTAACCTGTGTTATGAAAGCATCTGTCACGATATACCTTTGAATATTGTTTAAGGTGGGATACATACGGCTTTAGTTCTGTTATGATCAAGCTCTAAAACTATCAATTCCTCTTAGATAGCAAAATGTACCACAATGCTTTTAAAAGATGGCTACTTTAGCTCCGATTAACTTCCCCAGTCTTTTTCTTTGTTTCTGTTTGACTTTTACGAGTCTTGGTATCTTTTAAAGATTCTTGCGTGAGTTTGATGAGTTTGAAATATCCAGTAACTTAGCTAAGGTTTACATTGTGCTGTACCTGAATACATTTTTATGCAACTTCCAAATGGAATCGAATTAACTTCACAATGAGTCTGCATCTGACTTATTGTGGGTTTTTTTCGAATGGTTGTGGTAAGATTTTTGTTACTTCAAGTTTTCCGAATACTTATCTATGGAACTGTTTTCTCCTGAAAATAATTTTTTCACGATTTTGGAAAATCTTTTGGTAGTTTTTGTTGAAGTCGGCAAACTAAAAACAAAAGATAGGGATAACAAAAATGGCAGACAAATTTTAGGAAAAAGGAAAAAATATTCTCAAGATTTGCCTTAACACTTCCAAAATCATCTCACTTGTTAGTATAAGTATTTTATACATTGACTGTACAAATGCTACAAATGTTTACCAAAGGGTTTCATTTTAAATATTAGCTTCATAAAATTCTCGGATTTTTGGAAAATATGGATTTTGTTTATCGATAGGTGTATTAAAAGTAACTTTGGATACTGTTTTATAAAAAAAGATATGAATAGCAAGAAAACCCCATTTTTGCAACTGGTTACTCTTTGAATGAATGTTTTTTCTTATATTGTTACAGTTTTGAAAATATTATAGCTTACCATCTGGTTTTACAATGACGCCTAAACTATTTTCCCTCGTAGTCATTTGTGAAAAATAAACAGTATTTCTACGGGTTTTTTTAAGTGTTTTAATAATAGAAAAACAAAATGTTTTAGGACAAAAGTTTAGTTCTAAAGATGTTCTTCATGTAAAACGAAGAGACTCGCAAGCTTACTTTATGGCAAAGAAGAAAAAAAAAGTAGACAACCTTAGACTATCGTGATTTAGTTTAAGTAAGAAATACAAATGTAACGGATAAAACTTAAGAATTTTTTCTTGAATAAATATTTT
>JAOBRG010368138.1:0-12020 GCA_027574985.1 Umimayanthus nakama | reverse complement strand
TCTCGTGCTCTCCCAACTTCCCGCGTGCATCCATAACTCGATAGACGCACGCCAAGCATGGACCATTTCTTAAATAAGGTGTAGGAGAGGAATGCACTGCTTAGACTTCCTCAGATAAAAATCGTAATAGTGGAAACCAATATTTTTTTCAAAAGCCCGATTAAGTCAGTATAAAAAACACGAGCGTGATGATTTTTATTTTATGATGTTACAGAATCGAAGCAGTGTCACATGTTGATGGCCATGATACAAAATATATGTACTATGTAGTCCGTATTTTATGGAGCTAGAGTACACCTTTATCCACCCATTAATCCATCTGTCCATCCATCCATCTATCAGTCAGTGGATCCTGACCCATTCATTTGTCTTTTCAACAAACTTTTCATTATTACAGTATGAAAGATTCTCGTTCCCTTTGTGTCTATCTAGGCGCTGGAACAATAGTCCTTGTCGCTCGATCTTCTCCTTCACAAACCAAACTAGAAGAGGTTGCTGCTCTTGAAAAGGAAACTGGTGTCAAAATAGAAATCTTTCAAGCTGATGCATCAAGTCTTGAACAGATGTGTGCCCTTCAGACAAATGAACTGGCCAGGCTACCAAGCGTGGCTGGAATCGTCTTAACAGCCATGGTACTGCACGACCAACTCATACCTCAGCTGGACCGTGGTACCTTCTTCAGGGTTATCGCACCCAAGGTCGCAGGTGTGTCTACTACCAAGTTAAGCCTTCAGGACAGAGTTTTTGTTTTATAAGCAAAATATAGAGAAACGACATAAACAAGTAGGGAATCCTTTCATGTGTACGAGACACACTTACAAATTAGAGTAATGTTATCTTGCTCCAGTTAAGCCAATTAGCAATAGCAATTCAGACTGTTATTAGGCCAAAACTTAGATTCGCTTGTATTGGTTAACTTGAGGCAGAAACGAGGTTAAATCGGGTAGAGTAGAGTAGAAGGTGGTGAAGTTAAGTAGACAAGAATCTTTATTTGCTGATTGTAACACGAAACAACGGTAAACTGACTGACTGAATAAATGAATGAGCGAATGAATGAATAAATGGATAAATGAACGAATAAATGAATGAACCAATAAATAAATGAATGACTGAAATCCTTGTTTATCAATGGTTAAAATATCGCATAACAAAGTTATGGATTTCGAAGAAACTGCGTCCTCTCTGTCGCGGTCAAATGCTTCCTGAATATATTGACCAAGACAGAGCAGAAACAGGTATGAAAAAAAAACACCAATATTGAATCTGTTATATAACAGAAACTGCTAAAAATAGTGTAGGTCATTATGTTACTTTTTCGAACAAAAAGGACTACTCCCTTCTAGTAACCAATTGCGGTATATTACGGAAAGCAATGAGGAATATTAAACTTGGAATCCTACCTTAGCAATCAGAATCCTAACCGAGGTCTAAGCTTGTGTGCAAAAAAAACATAAGGAAGAAATGACTAAACTTTTTTTGTACTCCACTAATTATATGTTCTTGCCCAAAGAAGCATTGTGTCATTTGCTACTCTTGCGACTAAGTGGAAAAAGTCTGTTCTGCTTTCACTACTTTCATCGTGATGATGGTCAAAGTCTCGTACAAGACTGTCTTTAATATAAATGAATCTCTTTTTCTTACATTAGCAGCTGCATGTTGCTTGTTGTATATTTCTCTACTACAGATTTTAAGTTTTTAGTTTGTTGTATTTTTTTTGTTGAGAAATCTTTTCTTTCCTTATTACAAAGGATTTGTGTAAGCCCTTAATCTACCAATTCCTCAATCAAACTATGCACCTAAATTACTTATAGCTAGATTGACTCTTCTTCGATTGTTGTTTCCAGGAGCATATATACTTCATGAGATGAGCCTGAAAATGGACCTGGATTTCTTTGTCATGTTTTCTTCCATTGCATCTCTGCTTGGCAACCCGGGCCAGGCTTCATACTCTGCTGCAAACGCCTTCCTCGACAGCCTTGCGCACTACAGGCGACACGTACTGCGCATGCCTGCGCTCTCCATCAATTGGGGTCCAATCGAGGGTGCTGGTGTTTTGCAGCGCCAGGCAAATGTTGCCCAGTTGCTTGCCAGAACTGGGTATAGAATGATTGATGCGAGAAAAGGTAACGAACAGATCGAACATATGTCATATTCTAGTGCGAATTTGTTGAATTATACCAGCAAGATGCAATAACAAATATAAGCTCAAAAGCAACACTTTCAAGCACGATAAACTGCAAAAAGAACCCTCACAAAACAAAAACTTTAAAACATCTGCACTACTGCAGCTGAAAAAAAGTTAATCATAAAATGCAAAAACGTGCACACAAGTCAAGTTCCCCATAAGAGTGCATGATTCACTTCAATATTTTTATATACGCTTTTATTAGTTGGTAACCTTGTGAAACATGTTTTAGTTTCATCTGACATGCTCTTTTTTCGGTTGATAGAAAAACTATGGCTAATCATATAAATGATTAGACAAAGGGAATATAACTAACTTTAACAGAACTGAATATTAGTTTTGTTTAAGATTTTAGGTGGCCAACTGTATTTACCACAGAGCAGATGATCAAAAGAAAACCTCTCCCAATTCAAAGCAGAAGGTTCTGTTTCTCAAAATTCTTCCGACATTTGATGTATTCATCTTTGAGCAAGGTGGAGCGTGTCTATCAAATCTACAACTAAATAAGTTATAGATTTCCTACATAATCTATAGAGGCAAGATAACCGTTCTTTATACTCTACCCCTAAAAACAAAACCATTAACGGTCAATAACCAATTTTAACTGCAAATTATCACAGTACCCCCTCCCCCTCCTTTCCCCTCTAACTTTCAACTATAAAATCAAAGGTGTGGCGATCATGGAACAGGTTCTCATGCAAGAGCCGCTGACCTGTCAACTTGGTGTGTTCGACGTCGACTGGCCCCGTTTGTTGGAGTCCTCTGTCGGAATAAAGAAGTCAACTCGTTTGGTGTCCATTAATGATGAAATAGACACACTGAAGACTGAGAAAGATCTGGAATCTCTCGGCCCCAGGATTCTACTGGAGGCCGATCAGAAGAAGAAACAAGAAATGGTTGGCGAGTTTGTGGCGGAGCTGCTGTCATCTTGGGTGGGAATATCACCATCAGAACTTGACCACAACACCAGTTTGTACGGGTATGGACTAGACTCCTTCTTTGCCCTTACCTTCAAGATGCAGCTTGAATCGACACTGCAAGTCTCATTTGAGGTGCGTAGCATGAGATTCCTACTGGTATCCTCTCTAGATCTCTAACTGTTTTGAGTCTCCGATCAAATCTTTAGACTGAAAGAGAAAATCAGTCAGAACGTCGCGTTTATTTAGTCACAAAAGGGATCAAGAGTTCCCTGAACCTGCAAAAAAAGATCTTGGAAAGTACTTGATTCTTATGTTCAGTAAAGGGTGGGAACTCTTACTATTATTGTTATTATTATTATTATTACTATAATCTTTATTATTATTATCATTATATTATCATTATCATTAACATTATCATTATTATTTTTATTAATATTATTACTATTACTATAATTATTATTATTGTTATATTATCATTATCATTATCATTAACATTAACATTATCATTATTATTATTGTTAATATTATTACTATTACTATTACTATTATTATTACTATTATTAATTATTATTATTATTATTATTATTATTATTTAATATTATTATTACTACTACTGCTACTATTGCTATTACTATCGCTATTAAGATTGCTAGTTGATTTTTCGACCAATTTCACGCTACTTTTAGTTGCTAGATTGATAACTTTTTCACCACATGCAAGCTAGGATAGTATTGCAAAATAAAAGCTAATGGAAGACGCGAGAAATTGAACCGAGCGAAATGCCGTATGCAGTTTTTTCTTCACTGAAAAGTTCACTGACACGTTTTGGTTTCTGCGCATGCTCCCCCCCCCCCCCTCCCCCTTGATCCATAGAAATTTGGCTTTCTGAACCAACTGCAATAAAAAACAACTGAATTAAGAACATTTGAAGAGAAACACTGTTATCGTCCAACACACGCCTTGTTTTTCGCAAAAGACCCCTTGGCTTGTTAACGGCATAGATATATTTGCTACTATTTTCAGGTGTTCTACTTTATGCAGCCCGACACAACACCAGCTAAGGTCGTGCAGGACATAGTTGCCAAAATAACACGGAAGAATCAAAGTGTTTCGAGCGAAAGCGAACAGACAACAACTGCTGATACACACTCTCAAGCTCAGGAAATTGAGCCGAGAAAAGATGGCGATAAGACTGGGGCAAACCCAGAGGCGTATCCAAAAGACACTAGTTGCCCCACCGCAACATACCAGGTTGTGCCTCTCTATAAGCCCGACCAAGCCACTGTCAACTTCTTTTGTATTCATCCAGCAGGACGTTATGCCATGAACCTTGTACCTATATCAACTGGCTTCAAGAATCAGGTAAGGGGGTAACATTCTTCTGATTAAAAAATTAGGTGCCGAAGAGAAATTAGTAGTTCAAGACAAAAAAAGACCTCCAAAGGACCCCACCATAACTGTTGCACGCAAGTAAAGACGGAAAACTACCCGCTGCAAATCGCAGAAGATAAGTAACGGCAATTCTGGACTCTGATTGGCTGTATTTTCAAGGCATGGGATAAATAGTGTAAATTCCTCAGTTAAGTTATGATAACGTAACTTCAGGCATCACGTTGGTCTTTCGTTTGGTCACTAAAAGTCACTTGCTATTATTTTTCCGCTGAAGATGGCTCCCTCTTTTTCCATTTTCGGTTGTGTCACTAAAGTTTTAACGAGTGACTTTTATTTTCTTGTCATGACGGATTGCGTCTAGCTTTTGCTAGTTGGTGGTGGGACATCAATTTCATTAATTTATCCATCATCTGTACTCGAAACTGAATAGTCAGTTTTCAAGTAACAAGGGTTAAAAACACCCTGTATTAAGCAATAAACATCATTTTACTGAGCCAGGTGGTCCCATTTTTGTTCTATTTGTTTGAACAGCACGGAGAACTTTTTTGAAGAACAATTAGGTTCCACTGTCAGTATAAAGATAAAATTTCCTGAAACACTCTTGATATTCGAAAACAGTTGAAACAAAATAACAAATGTTGGTCACTGAATCATTTCTTGTACTTTCGTATAGAATAGAGATGGAGAGGCCAAAGCTACCTTATGGAAGACGTTTCACGGTTGTTCCCTACAAACATACTTATCAAAAAGACTAGCAAGACGAAGAAATTGTTTTAACAAATAGAATATGTTGAAGAATCAATATATTCGAGGATTTGTTATGTCATTTTGAGGAGTTTCAACGTAATGCAACTGAACGTAGCACATCGTATTCCAAGAGCAATTCTTTGTTTTAATAGGCTTCGAAGACGTTGTTTTTTAATTAAAAGGTCTTGTTCCCTACATTTCTAGGAAGTGCAAAACGCTTTATCTGAAACTTCACTGACCTAACTGTAAATCACGTAGTGGATTGGTTAGAGACTAAATCACGTTTATACTCTAGTAAATGATATAAATGTCATGTCCATTTCAATCTTCCTCGAATTCAAGCCTTTCGTACAACATTTCTGTGTCTGAGGCAGAAATGCGCTTGAACTGTTCGAGGTACTTGTTATTTTTGTACGCTCTTAAGCGTGTTTTTGTCGACCCCTTCAAAATACCCTTGTATACATAGTTCCGAAATTAACTCAGTTTCACTTATATTTTGTATTGCTTCTTTCTTAATCAATCAGAATATGATCGCCTTCTTCGCCATCGGTTATACAGACCCGACCATGACTGGAGACACGAGAAGTGTGAGGGAGCTAGCCCAAAGCTATGTGCGCCTGATCAAACAGGTTCAGAGACACGGGCCATATTTCTTGGGTGGCCAATCATTTGGAGGTTTAGTGGCCTATGAAATGGCCAGCATTCTCGTGGAGAAAGGAGAAGAAGTAGCCTTTGTATCAATGATTGATACATTTCCCTGGGAAATGCCAAACCGTTCTGGGGCAGCCAGACTGGAGATTCTTTTTGGAGGGAAAAAGCTGGAGCATATGATGGAAGAACTTTTTCAGGTGAGCGATTTCACTTTCTACGATTCTTTTTCTATTAATTCGCCTTACCAAAGAAAACCCTTAAGTATAAAACTGTTTCAAAAGGTCTTGTTCGTTGTGCATTCATTCACCGTTTTCTTGTACACACTCTGCACAGACTAAACAAGTTTAGTAAGCTGTTTACTGCCTGGTAAATAAGAAGTCTGTAATCATTTCATTGTCTAAAATCATCAAAATGTATATATATACACTTGCTTTTTTCCTTGTGTCTGCGGTTTTAACAACCCACAGTTCCTTAGTTTCGGTCTGAGTATCCAAGACAGATTTCACATAATAGCTTTATAATTCAATCGCATTTATTCAAAGTACTACTTCAGTTGAGCCTTTCAGTTGTTTTTCTACAGGCGACGTTTGAACAAGTTCTATCGAAGCTGGCAACTCAGACGCTAAAGATGGTATCCGAAGAGTATCAGAGAACAAGAGAAGGAAAAACACAAGACGAAACCATTGTGTTTTTACAAAACAGAGCACAGCAGCTGGATATACCGTTATATGACATCAGAGAGTTGAGAAATTCACTACAACAAGACAACCAACTGGCCACTCACAGGCACCGTGAATGGAAACCCGCAGCGGTAAGGCACAGATTCTTGGTTTGCACATGACGTCACAGCCGCCATGTTGGTGTACAATAACAATAGAGCTGTAGTTACATTCTTTTGTTGTGTCCACCAACATGGCCGCCGTACCCTTTGTCGTTTGAATCCCTGGAGATTGAGTGCAAACCAAGAATAGGGAGGACATTTTGTTGCTAAACGAGAGACAAGAGTATTGTTTGTAGAAAGGAGTTAAATTTCTGGTACTTACACGCTTTTTTATAAGAACCAGTAAAATTTGGCCGAGCCTCATTGTGCTTAATTAACATTTTAGGAAATTTCAGCCTGAATCGCTTCTTAAACTGTTATTTTTTTTTTAAAGTTATCGTAAGAAGAACAACAATAAGAAATAACTCCTTAAGTATTGCAAAAAATATATACCTAACTTGTGATTATATAGCCGAATATATCGCAATGGAGTTTCGATCGATCTCAACATTTGGAGTATTTTAACGCTCGATACAGTCGAGTTTTAGGAAAGTAATAGAATTTTATTAAGAAAAGTAAACTTTGCATTTATGATTCCAAATCCCAGCCCGGAATGTTTTTACGTTCTTCTTAATTTTGGCCAAGTTCAAGCCTCGTTGTTATTATAAAATTGTTCTTATAAAAAGGCGTGTGTTTTAAGGACTTTACAAAGAGTGAAAGAGAATGCAAGATTGAAAAAGTGGACAAAAAAGAAGGTTTTCAAACTTTTGTGAGAACGGTGATCGTCAGTAACTCTAGACTCACATTCTGTTTTTATAGAAGTTGTCTTCTTTTTATTTTTTGTTTATAATGTTTTCAAACTCAAACTTTATTGGTTATCTCAGTTACAGTATTCTTCATGTGCTTTTCTTCTTTAACCTGTCTATTTACAAGAGACAATATATCTTTTTCCGGAGGGGGGGGGGGGGGAGTAAAGGCCGTGCCAGACTCGTACCCAGTCGCTTTTAGGTGGCGGAAGAGAGAAGACGCAGAGGATTTTGGGAAGGAAATGAGAGGCGCGCAAAGGGTTTTGGGCAGGACAAACTCGCGGGATTTGGCTTTCTTCACTTCGTCTTCCCCACAATCCTTTGCGTGCCCATAAGAGCGACTGAGTACGAGTCTAAAGGTCTGGCTAAACTAGGATACATGTCGCGCGCTACATTGTAGCCGAAATGTCGCCAGCTTGTGTCCAGGGGTGGCTAAACATGCAAGCTACAATCGAGCGACATGTAGCGATACAAGAAATGTTTCTGTTGTTTCCCAGAAACATTTTTTGTTTCTCGGCTACAAATTTTGTCACGCGCTACAATGTTTCCGTGGTGGCTAAACAAAGAAACATTCAGGATACGTGTAGCACGCGACAATGTAGTGCGCTACATGTATCCTAGTTTAGCCAGGCTTTAAGACCGAGCAACGATCGAACTGGCCGCCATATTGGACGCGCGAGCGAAAGAAAACTACGCAGGCTAAATCGATGTTTAACATGCGATTCATTTTTTCCTTGGTTTTAAGCTTGAAAGGGGTCAGTTTTGCTTCTACCTTTTTTTATCTATTCCACTGATGGGCTTTTTGTGAAAGAAAAGGGGAAGACAAACTTTATTTTTTCTTCAAAATCTTTGTTACACAATATTTTTCTTTCAACGCACGCGTAACATTTTAGCTGTTATAAAACGGAAAACGTTTTGGGAGATATTTTCTCTCACTTTGCTCAAACAAACGCACCGAAAATCGTCTTCTTTTTAACTTTCGGTGTTAAAGGGGGTAAGAGGGAGACGAGAATTTTGAAAGAAAATAGTTGAGTGTTATGTGGGTATATTGTTGCGGTTTATGCTTTTATACAGAGTAAACTGATACGCTGGAAGTCAGTAGGCTATTCGTCATTTTTAGAGGCGGAGAGGGAGGGGGTGGGGGTTGATTTCGTGTACAGAGAAGGTGATGGGTAGAGACTTACGAATGGATATGCCGTGTGAGTGATTTGGTGTAAGGGGGGTGGTCAGTTGGAACTGTTTGTTAGGTAGGGGATAGTTGGGGTGAAGGGGGGGTGGTGTGCGGACAACTGGGGTGGTGGGGGTGGGGATTTGTAGAAGTGAGGAGAAACTGAAAATAAAAGAGAAGATAGAGCTAAGCTTTTTTCCGTAAACTTTTTTTAACGATTGTACTTGTTCTTGTCCGCTTCTTTTAGCTCTTCTAGTGATTAATTTAATTTTTTTGGTTTGGGTGCTTGCTTGAGGACGGCGCTATTTAAAAACGTACAGTGTTTCTAATGAACACAAACAAATGAAAACAAAAAAATCATGGTTGAGTATCATTTTCTTAATTTCAGTGGCAAAAAATACTGTTGAAAATTGCGAGAGATCTAGAGACAGAACTAAATAGGAGAACGGCAAACAACGTTATTAATAAAGGAATAAACCCTGTTCCTACTTCAACTAGCTTGGCAAAATAAAAGGCGTTGCACAACAATATGACCATACAGTTATAACCAACAGGTTATCATTATTTTCCTCCATCACTTTAATGATTCTTGAAACATCATGGGTGCATGCAAAAAAAAGAAGAAAAATTGCAAAAGCCTTGTTCTTAAAAAAGCCAATATAATGTAAGTCGTGAGTGTTGATATTGCAGATTTACTACAATGGTCCACTGACCTTTTTGAAGAGTGCTGACCAGCGGTTTACCCCCATAAAACCCCTACAAGAAAGCTCAGACGACGCTTGGTCCTTGCTCGTGGACGGGAACATTGATGTGTATGTGTGTCCCGGCGACCACTTGGCGCTCAGCGAGCCTGCGGATGCCTTGGTGACGGGGCGTATCTTAGCAACTGCCATTGGTATACAATGCAGAACATTGTTCGGCAAATTACCTCGCTTGATCAGGAGTTACAAACAAAGGAAAGCCGTCCAAAAATTCCGTCTGGGAGTTGAGCTTTTTCTCCACCCAAGGAAAGGTAAATCGCCACGGTACTTTTGGTCAGCAGTCTGTATTGTAATATAGTGACTGTAAATGGAGGCTGTAGTTAGTTTTCATCAGTCGATTTTTTTGATAAGTATCGAGTTTAATTTTTAAAAACGTTATCAAGCAAAAAGGCAGCTTTTGTCTTGTATATTCCTCTTTGCTTGTTTGGAAACCAAAATGAACGGGAGACACTTAGGATTTAACCTGTTGGACGAAGAAGATTCTGACCCCAGAATTCCTTTTAGCTAACTTAGTATAGTTTTCTTACTTATATGATCTTTTGACATCTATCACAAAAGTAGGTTTTACCGCTAACCTTCGAAAAGTGAAGTTATTTTAATAAAATAAATTAAAATATAGCAAAGCTCCTGCTAACGTGATCAAAAGAAGAAGGTTATCCTGGTTGAAATTAATAAAACTGTGTCCATGTTGTATTTGTCGCTCCGTTTGCTTGATTGTCCTTCTCAACCATTTGCCGCCCCAGCTTATCAAGAATTGGTGTCAATTTAGTAATTCATTGTACAGTTTGACTATTTTAACTCTCTCCTTCTTCATCGCCTTCGTAACTCTCCCCACTCGTTTCCCGCTTCACCCCTTTTCGTCCTTCTTTTTATGTAATTTTTCACCCTTTTTCATCCACGGTTCTTGCTTTTTGTACCGTCATAGCACAGTATATGTATATTTTGAAAGTTTTAGACAATGACACATCTAACTGAATTTTCAAAAAATATTTACTATTTGTTGTTTGTTGCTTTTCTCTACCATTTTCACCATTCCCCCGTCCCCCCCCCCTTCCCCCGTCCCCCGTCTCCTCTCGCCCACCTCCTTGCCCCTTCCATCTAACTAGTCTGAGTAGAAGTTTAAGAAGAACTTTCGCAGTTTTGCGGTTCGGCAAATTAATCTTGATATGGAAACTAAAAATTCTTTTAAGGCTGACCGATACAAGAAAGTGTGTGAAATTTAGTCATGTAACCACGTGACTTTGCTTGCTAGGTTTGAATCCGCCAAAGTTTGGAACACTTTTTCTTCTGGAGGATCAAGGAAAACTCGTGTTTAAGCCAGCATTGACAAAGAAAATCCAGCCCAAGAAGAAAACAAGCACAACACAAGACACCGAGGGAAACTCAGTCAAAGCCATTGATCTAGCTGGTAAGATACTTGTAGTTGTTTTTGCTCTTGGGTCAGTTTATGATGTACATGTTATAAACTGACGAACAATACATTTGAAAGCTGCACTGAAAAAATTTGCACAAACTATATGCAAAAACACGAGGAACCCCATGTAAAGGCTTTCTATAAATGAACAGGCCAAAGGTGAACGTTACTATCTACCTTTTTAAAATACTCTAAAATTTCTTTGTTGCTTATAAACTCAATTTAAGACTCTGGTAGATCTGGAAACGACGCCATTAGATAGAAAAAATATCAAAAAAAGTCCCAAAGACCGTCATGAGCCTCGATTATTTAACAATTATTCTACGAGACCGCACTGAATATTAGCTGATAAATAACGGATGAGCGCGGAGCGCGAATCTGTTATAATCAGCTAATATTCAGAAGGTCGAGTAGAATAATTGTTTTATAAAAATACAACAACAAATTATTTTTCACCAGCAAATATTTATTTGGAAATAAATTGCGTCTGAAGAAGCCGCCGACTCAAAAATAACTCCCGTTTCCGTTGAATCAAATGTCACATGACAGCCTCACATCCGTGCATTTTCCATATATAGTCAATCACTAGAATATGAGTTGATAACCGGTGGCCACCGAACCAATCAAGTTGCTTGAAATCGAATAACCATTGGACTGTATTTAATAATTCGATATATTCACTGGTGGTGGGAAATGCTGGTTGCGAGTATTAGAAGTTTAACCGGAATAAGATATTTCAAACCTTTGTCGACGTGTGTTGACTTGTACTCGCTAAGTCTTATTTCCCGTATAAACCGGAGATTGAAAATTGCATCTACAAGCTAGTTTTTGAATTTGGTTTGCAACGACTTCACGTAGGCCATTTTGGTTTTGTTTTCAAATCTAGCCGCGTAAACTAGGTCCTTCCACAACAGCCCAGTTTAATGATTACGTCATATTTCGCTAAAATTTTGATATGACGTAATTATTAAACTGGACGCGGCCACAAATGGAAGAATGGGGCTGAATTTGAATGGCCAACGGGAATTCTTTATGAAACAAATGGAAAACAAGCTTGCAGATGTGATTTAAAACCGTCGTCTTAGGGAAATAAAACTTCGGGAATTTATTTCAGTGAAACTTCCAACCTCGTACCAAGACTCTTTCTTCTCCCGAGAGAAAGACCCTGGTTGGGTCTGGTCACGTGCCACCCAGATTCTAGGTGGTAACAAATAAA
>JAOBRG010368127.1:0-12020 GCA_027574985.1 Umimayanthus nakama | reverse complement strand
CCCCCCCCCCCCCCCCCCCCCCCCCCCCCCCCCCCCCCCCCCCCCCCCCCCCCCCCCCCCCCCCCCCCCCCCGCATGTTGATGCCCGCGCCAACTATGAATACTGAGCTCGAAATTTTAGTGCTACGTTTTTTAAATGGTTAGAACGCTCTTTTCTTAATATGGAGGTGCAAATGAAGTTTAATTATACAGCTTCGATACATTAAACTTGTAAGGTGCTACATAAAGAAGCTGATAATGTGGTCATGACATTACAAAACACTGATTTCTGTTTGAAAGCACTTTAAATCTGCTTAAAATATAGAAAAAGCAATAAAATTTTTTAAATTGCCTCAATATGCCACACGGCCAAACCGAGCAATCTTTCTTTCCCGGCCCGGAAATAGCGAAATAAAGGGACGGCTCGCAGTCTATATTAATGCTTTCCCCTTAAATACAGAATGAACAAAAACTGTCGACAAGAGAACCAAAAATATATATAAACCAAATTCGTTCATCAAAGCCCTCAATATCTACATAAAAAAACTTTGGTTGCAGTTGCCTGTTGCCATGGCAATAAATGCAACGGCCATAGCCTCTTCAATTTTTAACCAAGTGTTAAAAAAAATTTTTGCACAAATTTACACCATTGTCTGTACAATCATTTTACATCCATATTGTGGATTTTTGTTGGTTTGAATAAGAAATAATGAAAGTCGCGAATTTCACATTTTTACCCAGAATACATTGCTTTGTCGAGGAAAATGAATTTAATTGAACTCAATAGTAAAATCCACGGCACCCTTTGCTTTTGACTGCAGAGCATTCTTAACGCAGAAGATAAGAAATATGAAAAACTGGAAAGTGTATTAGGAAAATGGAGTTACCATAGCAACGGCGTTCAGCACATGCTTGCGAATCACATACCAAAATATCACCCTTAAAGATTTTAAGAAGAATCATAAAATTTCAGCTTCTTACATAAAACCGTTTTCGAGTTATGTGCAAAAAACCAATTTAGGGGACAAAGGAAGGAAGTGTTTTGCTTGAAACAGGATAAACAAGAAAGTTCCACGAGCAGCCAAGTCGGAAGTGATAAAGAATCCAGATAAAAAGTTGGAAAAATAAATTCTTAGTAATACATGTCGATACACTACTCTCTTAAAACTACATATTCAAATGTAAATGTTAGGACAAAACAGCAAAAGAGTTTGACGAAAGAACTGATGATCTAATAGCGGAAACAATCGCCGCGTGTTTGAAAGCTTTTTCACGGCAGCAAGTTCGCGGCGGGGAAGATTGCCCGACTGGCTAGATATAATATTTAATTAAGATATGACTACCAGCAAGGAACAGTCACTCTGAATGAGCAAAGTACTTAAAAACCTAAATCTGTACATAATTAACCCGTCCTCTTTTTACAACAATTCATCCGAAAAGGAAAGGGTGTGAGGTTGGCATAGGGAGGGTGTCAAAGTGTCACATTAATGATGGAGCTTTGGCATTACGTTTCATAACAAAACACGTTTTGTGTAAGAACTGTTGCTTTGGCGACATACATGCCATTTAGACCGCCTTCTTGGATTTTTTAAAAATGTTTTTTTTTTCAGCAAACTTGCAGTAAGTTTTCCTGAACCTAAAAACATGTGTTTACCGCCTAAAATAGAATTATAATCAAGAATAGAGTAGAAAAAATAAGATCGAAGAATCCAGGCCCTTACAAACAAAAGCAATGCGTAGTTTCTATATTTTTCATTTTAAAACTTGTTTTCTATTATAATTAAAATTTGGCCTGTTTTGCGATAAAATGAAGACGATAACAGCATTTTGGCTGTTTTATACAGTTTTTAGTACCACAACTGCAAAAAAACACGGTCTTTTGGTTGATAGCTTTCTTGCATACAACTAGTTCTCAGCGACACATATGTTGTTGTTGAAGATCCTTCAGTTAGCTTCATTTGTTTAAAATATTCGGAAATATCTTGCAAGGGTTTGGAAAATATTCGGTATTGTGTTGAATATGTTTAGAAATCATTGGAAAACCGTGAAGAGTCTTCGAAAAGTCTGTGAAAATCTTCCGAAATCATGAAAATCTTCGAAAAGTGTTCATACGTAGAACCGAGATTATTATGTGCAAAACAAGTCCTTGCAAGTCTAGGAAATACCTAGCGGCTCACACTACCTGTAAGCATAACAGATCAACCGATGAAAGAAAGAAGATCGATACTTTCTTAAATAGGAAAATAAACTGCAAAACTTCAGTATATATAACGACACAGAACATTGTACGAAAAGGTTATGGCCACCAGCAAAATATTGATTTAAATTCGCGCGACTGTACAAATGGCTTTGAAAACGGCTGTTATCAGAAACCTTCCCAAACTCAAGACAAAGTTGGTTTCCAAATCTGACAGTTTTATCCTAGTCGCTAGTCCAGAAACTACAGACGGACTGGGTACATCTACCCAAACGTTCCCAGAAGGCAACGATACAAACTCTAATGGACCATTTTGCTAACGCAAAGTTTTGCTAGGTAATTTCATTCGGGGGGAGGGGGGAGGTGGAAATGCGATGTTTTTGTTGAATTAATGAGACAAAGTTTGACCCAGTGATGACTTTTAGCCCCTGGGATTGGGAATGGATCTAGAAAAAACTTGCCTCAACAAAATGGTCACGAACAACACACAATCATTAGAGGGTGCAAATCGTGCTGTGATTAGGGCAAGTTCTTATTATTGCATAGTTTTTTGGATCTGAAAAAGTCACATGCATTGCGCAAAAACAATAGTATTTGCGGGAAGATTGTTAATGATAGATTGCTCATACACTCGTTTGCACATTCTTTCTGGAATCATTTCGGTAAACTTATCCAGTGAGTCTGTAGTTTCTCGAGTATATAACACATTCTTCTATCATCACATAAACAAGGCGGGCAAAACTTTTAATATTACAAGGAATATTAGTGAAAATCAGTTTTCTTTTTTATCCAATCTTTTTTCACTGCATATGTATACATTAACTAATAGTTAACCCTATTATATTCCTCCTGGGCTTTTTTGGAGTTCCTGGGCCGGGGGGGGGGGCTTCAAAAACACCTCCTTCATAAATCCGAAAGTATTGACGCTATTGTCACGAAACTTGGAGGTTAGATAGAACTTGATAACCTTAATAATTTGAATAGGATATACTCCACTAATATGACGTCGTGATGGCGTCAGTGTGACGTCATTTTCCATAAAAAATCAGTGACTCTTAGATATTTCTTCTTATATTTGTGCAGAAGGCCAAAACAGCAAAAACTCTTGATTAAAAGCACTTGATCAATACGTCGAACAATAAACCTTGATGTTAGGCCATTTAAATCATTTGAATGTTTTGTATTGCAGAGATACATAGGATTTTGACAAATGTGAACTGCAAAACGGGAAATGGCGGATTTGACACTCGTTAAATGCTAATTGTGCTTATTGTTGTGTATGTTTTTAAGGTTATTTATTAAATATGGTCTTAAATTAATTAAACAAACCGAAATTCGGAAAGGAAAAAAACGGAAAGTCAAAATTAAACTATTATGACGTCATTCACCAGATTTTACGTTTTGCCCTTTTATTTGCATGACGTCATCAGTGACGTCACAGATCGGCCGGAAAAACCTCAGATAATTTATTTCTTAAAGTTATAGTGTTCAAAGTTACCAAGTTACTTGATCCCATGCATCACACTCCAGTTTAGTGTAAAAAATAAACAAGTAATCCACGTTTCAGCTAAACATGCCCTTTAAAATGCTGTTGCCATGGCAACATCAGGCCCCATAACCACATTTCTACTACATCACCAAACTGCCAGATAAATTTGAGGAAAACGCCTGTGATATGGAGGGATTATCTTAAATAGTCTGAAATTGCCAGCTATTCAAAGTTGGTGCAAGCATCAAAAGTCCCCCCCCCCCGCCCCCCTGGGCGGAATAGGGTTAAAAAGACCACTAAATATTGTTACAAAAACTTATAAAAGGGAAATAAAAAGTATTGCAGTGGGGAAGGAATAGAAAAGAATTTTAGAACAATAAAAATTATCGAAACAGATTTTCCAATGTTTGTTTTTGCACAATAAACTATCGATTCGTGAGTCATACTTTTACTTTGTTCCAAAAGTTAACAAAAAACTCGCCAATTCGCTGGGAAAAACCCGTGCGCGCGTTGATGATAAACCGAGATATCTTTAAGTGGCTTAATACACATTGCATTCGTTCACTGAACCATGTATTCATGATTTTCCACCGTATGTGGATCAAGGGAGCACCAGAACTGCTTGTTTGGAGGTCAACAAGGTTCGTTAGTTTTCCTCTTCGGCTGCCATCTTTGATTTCGCCACAGCAGGAGCTGGAGCTTAAATTATGTGTGGGCGCATGAAGTTTGAATTGAAATGGAGAAAAAGAATGATATCGATCACCAGCACTAAAGCTCGTGTTTTCACCCCGGCGAAATCCAAGATCGCGGCCGAAAGGGACAAGAACATGAGACTTCGAAACAAGCTGTTTCGCGTGCTCCCGTGATTGGATTGTCACTGCACTGCAGTGTCTGTGTTTCATTAGGTGACTAAGTGGAAGCGCTGGCACATGCTCCCGCCCCGGCAAAATCCAAGATGACGGCCAAAAGGATAAGGAATTGAGGCCTCGAATTAAGCTGTTTGGCGTCCTCCATAGGTCGTAGGGCCCGATTGTCAAAAGCCCGAACAATACCAATCTTAGCCAGGTCCTCTGTCATCTTCTTTCTAGTCCCTTTCCACGCGTCACCAGTTTGCGTTTCTGAGAGACTGAGGGCGGCCATCTGCCTCTGCAAAATAAAAGCCCTCTAGGGACGGGGAACAATGCTATACTAGTCATGGATCAACCGGGCCCTGCTTGTTTTGTAGGTGGCTCAAAATATGGTAGACCTATTCTGAAAGTCGACCCACCGGGGTCAGAGGCTTTTTCTCTTTTACCATGTTGGCCCATTTTCTTTCTCAGAAGATATCAATTTGGGATATTAGCCAAACATTTACACTTACCACATGTTTAAAACCATTGTTTATGCTGATTAGTACTGAAATGCCCTACATTCATGACTAATTCAGTTTACCTTTTTTTTACTTTTTATCATACGGTTATTTTTTATTTATTTTTTTTTAGATTTTTTAAAGCTTTAAAGCGCTATTGAATTTCAAGAAAATAACGCTTTATAATTTAAACTTAATATTTTTGTTGCCTTCTCTTATTTGTGCATTTGCCGCAAGTTACCATCTTAATTTCCCACGACCAGCTTCAATCTGTCCTTGTGACTAAGTCGGTATAGCAACGCTGATCTGTTCGCGAGGGACGTCCTAGCATAGCTTCTAAAAGCAGAAGCGTTCGATGGGCCAAACTGCGAAGAAGATAAGGCGTCTGCTTTTGGGAAATTGTCATAACAGGGTCAGATAGTTTTTCCTTCTTCTCTTAGCGGGCCTTAATAGGGATTTCGCTCAGAAGGTACAATTTGGGTTGTTAAACAGCAGCTCATCTTATCACATTTAAACTACTGTACATGCTTAGCAGTGGTGAGCAGCCAAACCTATCTGGTTACACCTTCACTTACGTGTCGATTCGTTGCTAACAAGAGGCTCATTAAGCCTTTACTCGTGGTACGAGTGGAGAATGAAGTGAGGTTGCATTCAGTTATTTTGACCTTTGAAGCACCGATGTGTATGCAAACTGTATGTAACGAGGGAAACAATAACTTGTTGAGAAACACAACACACAAACTACATCCTCCATCCAAACTCAACTCTCGCAAATAAAATTGCGCGATGAAAAAAAGGAAAACAATTGGGGTGTTCCGACTTATCATATCACCACCAGGGGCACTTACCGCGTGGGACCGGGACAAATCCCAAATATGGCAGTCACTGGACCAAATCGTTAATCGCGACATAAAAATAAAGAAAAAAGAAAAGTAAATGGAACCCAAACTTTGACTCGTAGTTCCACGAGTAATAGTTTTTATCTTGATTTCCCACGACCAGCTTCCCCATCTGTTCTTAAAACTTGTGTCTCCCTTATTAGAAGTAGAGTAATGGTGATCTGTTCTGGAAGTTGTGGGTTTCGATGTGACCTGGGTCAGAGTTTTTTTTCTCATTTCCTAGTCTACGTAGCTAGCCGGATCGTGCAATCACGAGAAGGCGGAAACTTGGTTTCTTCTAGCTGGCGCCATATTGAACGATTTCAAAAGAATAGACTAGAGACAGGAGGAAAAATGGAGAGGGGTTGGGGTGAAGGGAAGGAACCGTGAGGTAGTTTCTCCTCTCCCCCTTTACTTTCAAACTCATTAAACAAGGCACCAGAGAGAGAGCCGGAGAGACACACAGACAGACAGACAGACAGACAGACAGACAAAGAGACAGAGAGACAGAGAAAGAGTAGGAGACAGAGAAAAAGACAGATAGAGAGAAACAGAAAAGGGAGAGTGGGGAGGAGGGAAGGGAAGGGAGCTCCCTCATTTTCCCTCCTCTTCAGTCTCCCCCTTTTCCCTTTTCTCTCTCCCCCCCTCCCCCGTCTCCCTTTCCCCTCCCCTTTTATGCTTGCTACGTAGGCTACGAGAAATCAAATTCATCTCTTCCGCCAGAAATCGACTTTTCCGCCTCCTTGCAAGACCATGCACCAGCTTCGAAGGCTGCTCATCCTCGTGTCGGTCCAGGTTGTCACTCAGAGAGTATCAATGGACAATTTGGGATATTTATACAGCTCTTTAACTTATCGCATTTAAATTTATATATAATTACGCTAAATATAAATAAAAGGTAAATGACGTGCAGAGTAAACGCACTGCAAGCAGTTGTGGAAGAGACGCCGGTTTCTAGCAGTTTTCCTTTTCACGTAAGTCCTACACACGCCACAAGAAACGTCAAACTTTTTCGTCAATTCTATAAACTGTATTCCCTCATAGCTATATTTACCATTTCTATATATCATTTTATGGACAAGTGGGTCGACAGACAATAAAAGCACTGGGAATTACTGAATCATCCGATTATTCACACACAGTGAAGCCTGCTGCTTCCTATAAGAAATTTTGTGAAGAAGATTCAACCTCAAACACCGAAAATAGAAGCGCCATTCTACGGAAGAAATGCCACTTCCAGTTTAATTTAAAAGTGTATATATCACTTGTGGGGTTTTTTCAAATTTAGAATCTACTCGTTGTTCTGATATATACAGAGCAAAAAAAAAAATTATTTGGATTTTTCTTCGTGGCGCAATTAGCGTTCAAACAGGCGAAACTTTACTTCCGGTTTCAAAATGACCGCGCAAAAGGAAGAATGGGTCCAAGTTGGGTTGTGACGTCACAACCAGAGTTCATACTTCGAGTCTGCAACCGCTGGAGGAAGATCTAACATTCTTCATATCTGTTGGTTATAATTCGAAAAGTCAGAAAACACAAAACACAATATTTCTCTAACAATTGAAGACTTAAAGTATGAATTCTGGTTGTGACATTGTATTATCCAACCTCGGCCCATTCTTCCTTTTGCGCGGTCATTTTGAATCCGGAAGTAAAAGTTCGCCTGTTTGAACGCTAATTGCGCCACTAAGAAAAAATCCAGGTCAAAAAATTATTTTGCTGTGTAAGTAGAATTCAAATATGAGAAAAACCCGTAAGTAATGTATACACTTTAATATTTGTATTTCCTACTTCGGTAATTTTGCCGCAAAGTCGCCTATTTGACATAATCCCTAGCACTGTATCAAGCTATTGGTGACGTATCCGTTTGTTGTTGTCTAGCAACGGCCTTGCAAAGTTGGATTTACGCGCTAGAGGTTCATTTTTAGTCAGTTCTGCACAGTAATTAGTAATGCAGGATGGACTTTACGCATCTAAGAGTCTTTTATCCACATCAACCTCAAGTCGGGTTGGTAGTGTTTCACCCGCAATTATTTGTTTTTTTTCTTAACCAGCGTTTTTCTCTTATAGAATCAAGCTAACTAGCTGTAACGAAACGATATGGGGTATCTTTTTGTTAAATTCCTTCGGGAATGATTGTGGGACGTTCAAAGTACTGCAAAAAATTACAAGTTTTGATACCCAGATGTGTATCTTTCCTATATATGGATGTTAGGTTTCTCGGCCTTTACAGCAATTAAATAATTTTTTGTCGACTCTTATTTGTTGGAAAAGTTTAAAGCATTGATCTCAACTTTTTTGGAGTGAATAACTAAAAAATCAATCATTTCTTGACAAACATGGTAGGGATGGCTAAAATTCGACTACGACTGAAACGAATAAAGTTTTAAGTATTAAAACAAACTTGGTGTTGTCTTGTAGCTGATAAACTATTTACTATATGCATAATATACATAAATACAAAGTACCAAATGCCTCAATCCTTGATAGTTCAGTTCATTCGTAATAACAAATCGTCTCAATCAACGTGTTTTTAGTAAAGTTTACCTGTGTATATAATCAGGGAGGTTTTGATATTTTGTCTGTGTCAGTGAGCTTCCTATGATTCCCGCTATATTGGACGAGCCGGTGAATGAAAAAAGTGCATGTTAAGAGAGAAAATAAACAAAGAGGGAGCGGGGGAGGACAGGGGGCCGGAGAGGAAGCTTTCCCTTTACTTCAACTTTACCAGTACACAAACTGACTTTTGACTTGCCAATTACGATAACTTTGCTTCTGTTTGCAGTCATCTTTAGCGGTACGTGTTCGACTGTATTCAGGAAGTAGTCACACTAACTCTGAATTATCTTACTTATACAATTATGAGAGACTGTGAGTGGTGGTTAAGTGAACACGTATGTTGTGTATGTACGTGCAAAGATGTGGCTATGTTTTTTAGTTAACTTTGAGTTTGCTCTGTAGTCCACAGCTGTACGGGAAATACTTTTGGTTAATAATGCAAAACAATTCTAAGAGGTTTCTGTTGAAAGTTAAAACTGAAGCTAAGATTTATTTAAATAAAATGAAGATATTTTAAGTCGTGATGTGATATGTAAGCACAGCTGGAAAGGAATATTGCATGCAAATTTTCCAATATTCAGTTGGTTACAACGTTTACCCTGTAACGAGAGCAGCTTAAGAGACTGCTATAAAATTTTCGCAGAATCTGGCCTTTTGCGCTTTTCAGTCCTGACAAAAATGTTTAAAAAAACATTTTTGTAAGAGCACTAAGGCTGTTAAAACCCAAAATTGAAGAACGTGATGAGAACATGCGAATTAAACTTTCGCGCGACAGCTATATAATTTCACATTTGAATTGGTAAACAGGTGTTTCATGTAAATAGTTGTAAACTTCATTCAGGTATAAAAGCAAGTTCAAGTGTTCTTGAACAGCCATTGAGATATGTACAGACACAAAATAATCCGTTGTTAGCTTATGGACAGCGAATCTTTGCGAGCTGTTCTCTTATGAAACAATAAAAATTTCAAATAAAAAAAAAAAGACAGACCATAGTGTGTGAAATATGCCATTTATATAACATAAATATCATATATTTTGTGTCAGCCTAGCCTAAAATTTGTCGCTAAGTGAACTAAAAGTCGTAGAAAGCAACGCTGGATCGAAATAACCGGCAAATAGCGTATGCCAAACTAAAACATTTAGTACATTGCCTTTTCTATCTGCGCAGAAAACTTCTGGAACCGTTGGGAAGCGATAAAGTCGTTTGTATTCGAAAGAATAAAACCAACAGAAACCTGAGCTGGAAAGAATTAAACTGACTTTGTTCATCCTGTTGCAGTTTCCTTTACAAAGTTAATTTAGTGGTTGTGGAAGTAGACTTTTGATTTTGAAGAAACGAACATTTGTTAAAAGCCACAAGCTATTAAAACATCGATATTGTTACGCTTTCTTGCTGACAGCTGTGAGGTGGGTGGAGTAAATTTGCGTTGGCGTGGTGAATCGGTATTTCCTATGACAAATTACTCGTGTTAGGCTTTCGACGTCCTTGTAACCATTAGACTGCGAGAAGCTAGAGAAACATACGTGCTTGAGGCAGAACATTCTCGTTAAACCATAGCCAGGTGTCTGTTGAGGACTTAAACAAACAGTCACGGTTTGACGGGTGCGAAGAAAGCTATCCCAAAATACGAATTAGAAGAGAAAAGCTTGCTCGCAAAGCTTAGCATGTGCGCTCACAGACTGTTAGGAAAGAGTAAATCGTTTATACCTGAGAATGCTCATCAGGAAAAGGGAGAATTCGAGTTTAGCCGAGACCAGCGTCACTACAGAAGCATGAAGGATGTAAGTCGCCAAAGAGGTCAGCTCTCCTGCAGGAGAAAAGCGAGTCCCGTTGTCAAGCTAAGAGATGGGTTTTTGTGGATGCAATCTTCGCCTCACATAAACAAATCCTGGAAACTGCGTTATATTATGCTTTTGGAGGAGAAGCTTTGCTACTTGAAAGAAAAAAGAGACAAGATAAACTTGCAAGTATCACAAGCAGCCGAGTGGAAAGTGATAAAAATTTCTGATATAGTTTCACTGAAAGTCAGCAGTGATGGTGCAATACACCACGATCCAGAACCCGAGACAGATATTTTTCACGTCAAGACGCCACACTCTAAATATCTGTTTAAATGCCGAAATCAGGATGAGAGGGACAACTGGATGACCGCAATTTTGACTGCTAAATCGTCGAGTTTGGTCAAGGAAAGATGATTGAATGAAGCATGGAATCGCTTACCACATTGTATATATATTATAATTACTATGTAGGGTCATGTACTCAAATGTTAATCAGCTACAAAAACCGCTCTCATGATAATGAAGGCCGAGAGTGCCAGCGAATGCATGTCCATTAACAATTTTCTTCTACAAGATTTGCGTAGAGCCTTGTAGAAAACAAAGAGCTTGCTTTCAAACTTTTGAGGCAACAAATCGTTCCTTGGTGTTTAGTTCTGTAGGAAAATTGGCCATTGGTAAAGGAACCGATATTGGACAGGCATCGCCTTTCGGCCTCACCCAAGCGTTGATATAGAGTCTGTTTTTGTTGATGCTTCTTCAACTTCATCTAATTTTTTTAAAAACAAAACATTTCTGAAGCTGTAAATACTAACTAGAAGTTACAAACTTCATCGGAAACTTCACCTTTGTGACTGTTCCCCTTAAATTAAAGAAAAGATAACCGCTCAAGTTAATGCATGTTTATTTGTCATGCGTTTATTTTAAGTTGTTGATAACTTTTTAAACATTTTCAAACAGTGTTTATGTTCTAGTATTTATTCTACTTTTAGTTAATGTATTAATTTCGTTGCAGTAGATAATCGGTATTGGCACATCAAAGATGTTTACTTGAAACTGTACAAGTTCATGCAATATTGAAAATGTATGCATAAAGCTAAGGCCGTTCGAACTGCCAGAAGGCATTTCGTTGTTAATTCATTATTGTTGGCATTTTCTTTTTGCAACATTTTAAATAATAAAAATGCCCAGAGAATTTCCTTTTGAGTAGATTAGCTCGCAATACAAGGATTGACTGAAACCACCTACAGTGTCTGTCCCATTATTTCTTGAAGAAATAATACTTACATTTTACAATTGTTGCATATTTTTAAAAAAACGTCTAACTATCAATTGATAATACAAACTTAGTAATTCTTGGTATTTCGCATTCATATCAGCCTTTTTGCAATCGTATTTTTGGCAATAATTTATAGAAGTTCGTTATATGCGGTCATAATTTTGTAAAGTAGTAATGACTGGCACGATGAAATCTGAACAGTGCCAAATGCAAAACTTGTCGAAGACACCGTAAATTTATCAATGTTGGTTTAAACCAATTACAGAAAGTGTTCTTCGCAATGGTCATGTATCACTGCTATCTACATTAAAATTATTTTATGTCAAGGATATGTCGGATGTTTGAGCCGGGGACGTACGAGGCGATTTTATTCGCCGACCGCAGCGAATTTTATCACCTGCGAAATTCGCAAGCGAATAACGTCAGTAATCGCTCTTATTATATGGCTGAATGATTTCGCGTGCTGTGATTGGTCAATTCCAGGTCCGTAAGTAGCCGTACGGACCGCTGGC
>JAOBRG010368126.1:0-26593 GCA_027574985.1 Umimayanthus nakama | reverse complement strand
GAAAGAGAAACTGTCGTTTGTTTATCAGATACCTAGTTTTCTGCATTAGACCCCTTTCTTGTTGACGGCGTAGATATGTTTATAAGTTGCGTCTACCAGAGTTGTCCAGTGAATGGGTGCATAACTGACTAACTAGGTGTTGGTCAGGACTTCAACACTTATGTTTGTGGGAACGCCTAAAACGTTCATATTTCCAATGACAGCAAAATGGCTTACTTCCTCTAAATGCTGTTGGAAATGCCTTCAGTTTATATTTATTGTTGCAGCATTTATTTTTTTCCCAAGACAGTAGATCAAAATTGAGGTGTGTGTGGTGTATACGGGTGTTGCCCATCTATTGGTACTAACGGTATTTAGTTGTTTGTTTTTATTTTATTTTTTTTAACTTTTGTAGTTGTACCTCAGTGAAGTATTTACAGCTTACAAAATTTACAACAAAACAAAACGGTTCATATTTGACTTATGAAGTAACTTATTAAGAAAAAAAGTGTTTTTTCTCTCTAGATATGAATTTAAAAGCACAATTTACCGAAGTAAAAAATGAAAAAGAGAATAAAAAACAAATACACACTAGATCACTGAATAGGAATAATAATGAGCGAATTTTTATTCGAGCTAGTTTACAGTATGATTGTATTTGCAGCCAGGAAACAAGATTTGTCACATTTGAAATAATAGATTTCTAATACTTACTTATCTTGTTTAGTTCAAGAGTTCTTTTAATACTGATTTTGGTTTTCAGTTTGAACTGAATTGTGCCTCGGAAAAGCTATTATAAGCCAGTTTCACAATCATGCGCAGTACGTACAATCGTTTCTTTTGGCGAACAACACGTCCTGTAAACACGGCGGATTGTATGAATGAGGGGAGATACTGCTTAAAATGTTTTGTAGTTGATTGTTCCTATCATATTTAAAAAAAACATCTCCAGTCATTCGTCAATCCGCCGTGTTTACAGAACGTGTGTCCCACCAAATAAATGGCTTTTACGTACTGCGCATGATTGTGAAACTGGCTTATTGTTTATTCAATTTGAATTGCACTGAGTGCAACGTGTGTGTATTAAACTAAAGATCACTCGGCTGTTTCTTTAATTCTACAAAAAAATACATTCACTTACTGGTTCACCATTCTTGCCATCTCTACCAGGAGGACCTTGTCGTCCACGCTCACCCTGTAACATAGTAATATATCACAACATCAATTTATTGTTTACAGGGTTCCTACAGCTCAGCAGCCAACAAACTTAAGACCTTTGTAGGAACCCTGTAAACAATAAATTGGTGTTGTGATATATTACTATGTTACAGGGTGACATAGTAATATATCACAACATCAATTTATTGTTTACAGGGTTCCTACAGCTCAGCAGCCAACAAACTTAAGACCTTTGTAGGACTTTTTAATGACAACAGTCAAAAAAATTAAGACAAATTTTTCAGTGCAAAAATTAAAGAAAGGAACCTTTAGCGAGATAAAAATGCTTTTTAAACACTTTCCATGGTAAACAAGATAACATCGTCAAAAGAATTTATACAAGCTTTACAACCGAACAACGATAAAAAAAAGTTCTCATCAGCAAACGTAAACTGGGGGCACTCAGACGCGAACGTCATGTTAAAATTGCCCCAGATACTGTATAGTATGCAGAGAATCCGTCAACGATTTGGCTGCAACAAAAGCTCACTTTTATTCGCCTTACATATTTAATGCTTTTAAGACCTCAATAACAATTTCTAGAAGATTTAAAAGCTTTTTAAGGCCTTAAATCTGCAAAAAAGCGAAATAAAGTCTTTTTAATTAATGACTTTTAATGACCCGCGGGATCCTTAGTTTAGTAACTGAAATTGTGCTGAAACCAATAACCTGCTATGTAAAGTGTAGCCCAGCTTCACATCTAAGGAACATTCTTATGGCATGTTGTTTTTATTTCTATAATTACAATTATTACAACTATGATTATACATGTATGTACGTTTTTATAAAACACAATCCATTACAGCACTTTGTTAATACTAAAATGATCGTTTTTTTACAACGCGGGAAATGGCTTTCAAAAATCTACTGAGAAAGACAAAAACAATTGATTCAAAGTGGATTACTGAAAAAAGTCTAGTAATATAAGAACTATAGTATTAACTCTTCCAACTACGTCTGTTATTACGTTTACAGTTGTCAAAAAAACAGTGTTTTACAATATTTCGTTCATAATACTAAAATGATCTTTTTGTACAACACTGAAAATTGCCTTTAAGCTCTGCTGAGAAAGACAAAAACTCAAAGTGGATTATTGAAAAAAGTAGTTAATTAATACAGAAAGATGCAATATCTATAAAAACTATAATTTTAACTACTCCGCCAATGACTTTTATTACCTTTACTATTGTTATTTCATGTACTGTTATCCTTATTACTTTAAAAGGTTCTAAACTCTTATCCTGATATTAGTAAAAAAAATTTGAAATGTTTTGAGAAATCATAAACACCAGACGCTTCAAGTCTGCAAGACAATCAACATGATTGAGTGGTCATAGTGTAGTACTTGGACGGCTGGTTCAAAAGTCAGGGTATTGTTAGGCTTTACAAAATCGGCTTTAGCCGGACAAAGGTTAATGCTACTGACCATGTCTCCTTTGGTACCAGGTGCTCCTGCAGTTCC
Organism: Umimayanthus nakama; assembly: GCA_027574985.1. NCBI lineage: Eukaryota > Metazoa > Cnidaria > Anthozoa > Zoantharia > Parazoanthidae > Umimayanthus > Umimayanthus nakama. The sequence continues at coordinate 23,934 of JAOBRG010368126.1, read as the reverse complement.
AGTTCGGCCAGGCAGTCCCTACAAGTTGATGAAAATTGAAAAACTTAACGCTACAAAGGTACTTCACCAATTGTGAAACAATGTTATTGGTTACAGGTGGAAAGGCCAAAACTAGCAATTGTCTTCATTGCTACCAATTCTATGTCGATTTTTAGAAAATTCTAGCATATGCAAAGTAAACAGAAAAACCTAATTACCGAACACGGAAAACAAACAAGTTGCAATATACAATGAGTATATGGTACAGGGTTGCCACTTCTTGTTGGTGTTGAGGATAACTGAAGAAACTTGAATCTGATTTTATTTTCCAAAACAAAGAGTATGTTGTTAATAGCATTGAAGCAACTTCTTACAGTAGACCAATGCAGCACTCAAAACTCAATGTTACTTACTGCGGCACCATTTCGTCCTGTAGGGCCACGGCTTCCCTGTGGTCCTTTCTCACCCTGAAACAAATTTAGAATTTCAAGTATTTTTCAATCAAAATTTAAAAAAAATGTTTTGGTTTCTTTCTTCAGTCATTGATCACTTTTAATTATTTCAAAATCTGACAGAATTAGTTTCAGTGTTGACACCAGTGAAACCAACAGACAACAGTCACTCCTTGTTGCAGCCATACTCAACATGTCCATCAGGATCAGTGATGATTCCAGGGAATTGTGAAACATGTGAAGCTTCAGGAGTATTCATTCCAAGAAATATTTGAAGAATTTTCAAAAAACGTTTTAGCAGTTAATTTTTGGTAATAATGCATCTCCAGTGGTCACGAAACCATAGCTGTGCAAAATCCACACAAGTTAACGAGTGGTTGTAGTACTTACAGGAACAAGTACTGTGCGAACAAAAGTGTGACAGCACGAGAGTACATGTATGCATAATCATACTCTGTAGCAGTGTGATAGCAGTGGCACTGACACTGTTGTACATGACAGCAAAGACAACTGGCAGCACGGTAACAAGTTGTTATCAATGTTCCACATTCTGAAATACAACACAATACTTACAGGTTTGCCATCAGCACCAGGAGATCCTCGTTTTCCAGGTTTTCCTGGGTCGCCCTAAAAGAAAACCAAACACAAGAAAAAGTTAGTTAATCGAGAACTTATTTTAATATCATACTTAACAACTGTAGTCAATTTATCAATAAAAAATTTAAATTCATAAGTAATAGTATTAACTGTTTCAGTGTTCAATTCAAGAACTACAACATTTTGCACGAATATAGACTTTAGCTTGCTCTCTCACTTTGACTAAAACAAACTTCTGCAGTACTGTAAGCTAAGAGTAACACAAGGTATCCTCCCCCCTACCTCTTTGGCAGATACCTTAAAGGCTACTATTTATGGCAACTAATTTTTTAAATTATTCACATATCGCAAAGATTTGTTAGCACTGACAGAAATTTCTATTCACAAATTTACTCTGTTTTGCCTGTACTGTTATATCCCAAGGCAAGAAATGTGTATAAGTTAAACTTCATGTCATATAAATATGCAAGGAGAACTTTCTAGAAGAAAAGGTTAATGTTCTGTTGTAAATGTGGCAAGACGTAAGTTAGTACAGCCCGAGGTTTTAAAATTGAAATTCCTCACTTGTTCCGGTACACGTAAAATATCATTTAAATTCATCCTTTGGTACGGTTTGACGAACTTCTTCTTTTTGGGGGAATCTGTATCTGCATGAAATCTGTTGTATTAGCCTTTGCAAAATTTTGCAATTTTACTCACGAAATATGCAGTTTCCTATACCGTAAAAACATAAAAGTTGCAATACATGCATAGTAGCCTTTAGTTATAAACTTTCCCTGGACTTTCCCAAGTGTTTTCAAGGTCTGCAGAGACTTTTCAATTTCTTAGTATACAGGAAAAACATATCCCCCTCTCAAACAGAGAAACAGCCACTTTCCTTGAGTAGTTCCTTCATTAATGCACTCCTTAACAGAAACATTGCAGAAAACTATTCTGTTGTTATGTAACAACATCTTGAACAGGAACACATTAGCGTTCTACAATAAGTTGGAGCAAACTTTAATATCCCTTACAAAATAACTTGGAAAATATGTCAGTCTGTTTAACAGACAACAAACGCTGTCCAAAAACCGAACAATCTGTAAAGAGTACACCAGATGGATTGCTGACTCAAAATTCAAGGATATTTCCAGGCTCCTATGAAAAACCCTAGGTTTTTCAAGAAATCCAAGGCCTTGATAGAAAAATCCCCAAATTCAAGGAATTCCAGGTTTTCAAGGTGGCGTATGGACTCTGTTACTTACTACATGGAAGTTGCTTAACACCCGGTAAAGCTGTCATACAGCAGTTAACTGAACTGAAACGAAAATTCCTTACCGAAACACCAGGGTTACCACGATCTCCTTGCTGGCCACGTTCACCCTGTCCAGTAAAACGGAATAAATATAAATTTAAAAGTTAAACTAGCTTAATTGTTTTGTTAGGTATTTGCTCCTTCACAGGGCATGCTTCAATTTTCTACCATTTTGTTTACTTCGACAAGGATCATGTCAATGTTTCTTACCAAAATGAAAATATGCCATCTAAGAGAGAGATATACATTTATCATGGTGTATGTCCACAGTGCAATATACGTGTATAATAAACCAGGTTCATTTATACCAGTTTCGTTTTCCAATATGAAAATATGCCTTCTAATGTATGAGAAAAACAGTTAAAATGATGTATGTGTGTGGTACAATAACCAATTCAGGCCATTCTTGAATGTATCACCTCAAAAAGACAAAAATGATATACTAAGATCTCATCTCATTCAACTTGTACAATAAGTATAACCGGTATTGCCGACACTCTTTTGGAACTGCCAGATTTAATTGGTGTTCAAAACAAGAACCTGAACATACACTAAGTACATGTACAAAAAGTAACCTACCCTGTTGCCAGGGTTACCATCCACTCCTCTCTCTCCAGCTGCACCCTGGATTGGAAAAATTGATATAAAAACATGAAATGAAAAGTAAAAACAAAACGTATCTCTCAATTTAGAAAAATGATCATAAACATGAAATTAAGGATAGCTTATCTAGTTCCATAATAACAATTACGAGAATTCAGGGAATTTTGTCTGGATAGATCACTGCAAGAAATCATAACTACAGTTCAGTTTGAACCAATCAAAAAGAGTGAAATTGAACACCAGCCAATCAACACACAGCTTGGTGGACAGCGTTTACAGCTACATGATTGAATTATTCTTAGGTAACTTTTGCCAAAAGAAAAAAACTAAAAATTTTTCATCCGCATATTTTCAAACTAAATAGTATGTAATGCAGTCCTATTACACATACACTGTAAGTACAAAGCATATTATTTAACAAGTCTGTTTCAACAAACCCAAAAACACTTTCCAGCCCAAAACCTTATCAATTTTATTAGAGACAATTAACTCTCCTTACCTGTGCTCCAGTCTTTCCAGAGATTCCAGGAGGCCCTTGCTGACCAACTGGTCCCTATAATGGAGATGACAATTCAGTTATATTTCTTGGCGAATATCAAAGTTGGTTTAACCCAGTCTTCGATAAATTCTTTTTATCCCCTGTAAATAATTTAATTGTAAAACTTGTCACTGGGATCATTACGCATCACCTTCACAATAAGCGCCAACATCAAATGATTCCCAAATACATTTTTCAAAAACTAAATGTACTAAGGTTTGTACTTCTTTTAGAAGACAAATGCTATCATCACCATTAACAATCGCACAAAAGTGTAACTGAGAGTAGCAAGATACATGTAACGATGGTGTCATGAAAGAAGGTTCTCTTCCTAATGCCTCTTTTTTCTAATACTTCATTGTCTTTGGTGTATCCTTGTGAAACTTGGCAGATATATAATTACTGATGAAAGTATTTTAAATTTATATTATTTAGTTTCAAACATTGGCAATTATGTGTGAAATCACATTGACAGCACTTGCAAAATATTTTTTCTCTGTACAATCACAAATGCAGAAAGTTCTCTTACCACTGAACTAGGAAGGAACATGTTCTTTGTTTACACCTAATTTAAGACTTGCAAAACATCGAACATGATAATATACTATCTTAGATTTAACACCTCGATGAGATATATAATACTAAGCACTTATTCCATAGGTTTTCTGCACCTATAACATCGCTTGCATGATACTGAATGACTGGTGTATTGCCTGATTATGGTATTCCCTAAATAACAGGGAGTCATATAATTATATTTATTGATAAATTATGTTTCAAAATTCCTTTCATGTAGAACCCACACACATCCCAAATCTAACAAACTCACTCAGTACAAGGTGACTTGCTTTGAAGTAGAACAAAGAACAAATTGTTGTTCACTCAATAATAATGTTCTTCCTTTCAATCCAACATGACTTCAAACTCAAGGGCCGAAATCTCTTTAGAAAACCTCTTAAAGAATTGATCTAAATCGATTATCAGCAAGATACTTATTCCAACTCCAGGAAGAGGACATTGGGGTTTGAGGTTTTGGCCCTTTTTTGCTTCAGTTTTTCGGAGTCATAGTCTTTTTTCAGTTTTCTACCGCAGCTGGCAGTTGTTAGTCCTTATGGTTTGTAGATGTTGTTCACAGTTTTTCGGTAGCTTTTTAACTCATACCTTGCAAACAACTCTACAGTGCTACACAGACATTGCATTTTGATTTTCAATGATTTTGGACACTATTCTGCGGTTTATGGCGCATTTTGTTGCGGGTTTTTGGAATCCCCCCCCCCTATGTCCCCCTCTCCAAGTATTGTATAAACGCTCATTGTCAGTTTACTTGTGCGGGTGGGTGTGTCTATGTGTGTGTGTACTGCTATTGCTATTTATTTAGTTATAGTGCATTTAGAGCTCTCCGCAGCAACACAATTACTGTAATTGTACATGACCAAAAATGATCTAAGTTGTATGTTTGTGCTCTCCTCCTGCAATTAACCTAACTTGTAATTACTGTACCATTAGAACACTGAATTAACTCTTGTTCAAACACCGACGCAAAAAAAGTTCGAAAATTCTTAACTTATAAGTTTTGAGAAATCACAGACAGATAACTTTCTACTCTGAAAGACATCAAAATGAATGGTCACAGTGAACTATTTCGATAGCTTGTTCAAAAGCTTGGATGTTCTTGGGTTTTACAAGATCGGCTTCAACGGGACAAGGATTAACTTTGTTTGCTGTATACCTGTTGTCCTGGGGCTCCCTGTGGTCCACGCTCTCCCCTTTCTCCAGGTTTACCCTTGATTGGAAAATTGAGTTAGTTATATATCTTTAAAGTCGGAATCATCAACTCAAGGAACCAGCTAAGAAAACCCTAGCGTTTATCCTAACCCTTGCTGAAGGTGGGTTAGCAGAAAACCCAAATTTAAAATTTTAACCACGAATGATTGGGTTTACTTCCTTAAAGACTGATGCCATGGATTTCCAGCATTTTAACAATACTTTCATTAAAATTGAGTTGTATAAACGACTCATGCAGTGTTTTACTCTTGGTTGAGATCCTTTTAAACAGTCAAGTCAAGGACCAGGGGAGAGGGATGACATCTACAAAAACACAAACTCGATGAAACTTTTCCAAGGAGTTTTTATTACATGACTCAGCAGCTGCATGTGAAAACAGCAGGACCTCGATGAAACTGAAGTTATTTCAGTGCTGATAATTAAGGACAGGGAAGTCAAAACTCAATAGAGAACATACTATAATGTATTATGCTCCATGTTATGGCGAAGTCTTTCATCAATTCTGAAGAAAACTTGTAAAACTAATCCGAACAGAGATGAAACTTTGACACTATGAGTTAAAAGAGAAATAATGACTCCAAAACTTAACTTTCTAAGTTACAATTTCACTGTTGTTGATGCTGGCCGGAATCAAATGGGAATCCGAAAATGAAAATAGCCGAAGTGCTTTCAAACTCCTCTATGAAGCAAATAACTATTTTTAAAACTCTGAAATCTGAAATCTGAGCAGCATTGAAACTTTTTTTCTTAAATATTCTTCCTAACGCTATAGCACATATATTTATAAAACTTATTGGAGGTAAAGAAGAGAGTTCAGAAGGGAGAGATTATGTTTTGTTGATGCACACAAAAATACTGATTGATCTTTGAGTTTCATTTGCCATAGAAATAACTTCAGTAGTTACCCTTTCTACTTACATCATTACCACTTCTACCAGGCATTCCTCGGTAACCAGCGGTACCAGTTCCACCCTGTAAAACGGCAAAAATTGTACATCTTTACTATTGCCTTCGTTTGTTGTAAAGATCTAGCACTGGTGCAACAATCAAAATGATTCCATTCACTTTAAATGACAAGTATTCTGATTGAAGTAGACTGCGAGCAGTCCCTGTTTTTTTCTCTTGAGTTCATTGAGCCGCGAAAGACATCGCGAACGCTGGCGCGCAGAAAACTAGGCGAGGAAAAAACATGTAACATGTATAAAACAAACAATGAGCCGTCATTCCTTTTTTTACTTCGAAAATGCTTAAGATTGTAGACTAAAAAGGTTGACTTAACGTTTTCGATCATGTGGTCTACTTCAGTATTGAAGTAATATTGACCAGGCGGTTGAAAACGTTTTAGTCATTTATAAGGAAATTCTAAAAACTTTCTAGCCTGTAATTTTTAATAAGACAATGTGTAATTGTTGAACTGTTAACATTTACTTATTTTTAATATCTTTGATATGTTGAAAATTCTAGTTTATCATACACAATTCAACAATCAAATTATTCAGAGATATCCAAAACAAGTTGGTAATGAATAATTTTTTTTTTCTTTTATGATTTTAAGTAGTTCTTAATTTCACTGTAACTATGCCATAATGTCAAAACAGCTAATATGCACACCACATATAAGTATATATACATACATACTGATTCTTGTTACCATCTTACCTTCAAACCAGCCGGCCCTTGAGGTCCTTGGTTTCCATCCTTACCAGGTTCACCCTAAATTGTACACAAAACAGAACAAAATCCCATAAATCAATGTTACTCACTGATACTACACTGCTCAATGACTCAACAGGTACCAACACGAGGCTATACAAACAGCCTTACTCGGGCTCCGCAGTTGTTTTAAAATAGACTGAAACCGTGCTTTGTCAACCATGCGTTCCTTTTCACTTGTTTAGTACAATTCGTACAATTTTTAGCAGCTTACATGCTGGTTTAATGGCTTGCAGGTTGTTATATTGTTTTATATATTTTCATCTTTTCGTGGCTCACTTAAAAAGAAAAAATATATATTTGAAATGACTCAACTGGGAATCAAACTAAGCTACTGAGATTTACTTAGTGTGTGGCACATAAGCTGGACAATTGCAACTCACAAAAAGTATAATAAGAATGGAAATAAAAATAATAAAACAATAAAATAAAAATAAAAGTAAAAAAAGTAAAAAAAAAGAAAAAAAAGAATGGAGTCAAAATCCTAAGACAGTGCCTTGCGGCCCAAGTAAAAATACACAACAACACCTGTGCTCCCTTTGCTCCACTCAAACCAGTTGGACCTGGAACTCCAGGTAATCCCTACAAAAAACATGCATCAGATGAGTGTCGTAGCTTCATACAGCTACATCAACTACGGCATCATTTCAAATAAAATTTCCCCTGCTACAACTAGAACTTCAAGAGTTCCACTGTAACTGCAGACCCGCACATGCAAACACTAATAATTAGAACTGAGTTACCACTGAATTCTGAAGTTTTCTGCTTTGTCTGAAAGAATGAACTTCTGCTGACTCAGAGATGTTCCTCACAGTGTATACGAGAATTGAGTTTCTACTATTGAAATAGTTTTCTGCACTATTTGTGAGAGTCTGTCCTAATTAGTGAACAGTTTTCTGGAAATAGATGATGTCCATTCTGAAAACGTTATTTTAATAAAGACAAATGTTCAAATCAGTTATCTTTTATCAACATCTGTCAATTGATTTTAACATAATTACAGTAAGGTTATACAATCGTGTAAAGCATTACATCACAAAAAACGAACTAAACACTAAGATTACATGGTAATACTAACATGTACATACATGGATTGGAGTGCTACTCAACTTAGGTCAAACCAAACATACATGTAGCTTCTGTATCAGTGGTTCCAGCAGATATCATTTGATAAACAATAGTTTTCCTTCAAATTTTTGGTAGTTTCCAAGCTTCCCCCAAAACAATTATAATTTAAAACTTTGTAATCTCAAACATGAACAGTGTACCTTCACTGAAAAGGAATTCTGAAAGAACATAAAAGCAAAACTACTGAACCTGTTTTCCAGGCACTCCGGGTTTGCCATCTTCACCGCTGTCTCCCTAACATCAAAATATAGTTACAGTTATTAATACGATACTTAATACTAGGTAGATTTAGATGTTATCATTAAGGTCAATTGCTTTAATATAAGTATGATTAAAAGTTTCGAAGTACTAAAAGGGAAGTAATAATTAAAAAGTTACTATGACACAATGGGAACACGGCCACACACGGTAAAGTAACCTACTGGTGCTTACTTGCTGAGCACTGACAAAATTCACTGAAACAAGAGTACAGTGGAACACCATACATGTATACAGCGTATGTTGTATATTTCTTACTCTACAAATTAGATGTCCATATTGAGAGGAAAGCAGCCACGTTTAGGCAAATTCCCACCTCTACTAATCAGCATTACGTGTAATTGTTGAAGAATTCCAAGGTTGGCAATGGCCAATTTATTTAGGTTAAGTTGTGATAAGTTTAAGTGCTCTACTAATTATTCCAAATAATACCTAGGAGCGTTAGCCCTAGAGAGGAAACGGGTCCACATGGAGAAAGAGAAAAAATCTCTGAACCCAGTGGGGTTTGAACCCACCCCCTCCTGAACAGATCACCGTTGCTCTACTTAGTGCTCAACAGTCAAACCTTTCCCCAATCATTCTGACTAATTATTCAATATAGTTATTTTGTTTTTACAAACTACGTTAATTTCGGAAAAACAACGATCTCAGCAATAAACATAATTTAAACTCACATGACTTAAATCAGTGCAAATGAAAGGGAAAATTAAATAAAATGATAAAAATTAACACGACCGAGGTGCTAAAATTTAATAACTAAGGAAACTAATGAGGTTCACAAAACAAGAACATATTTACATCATCCTTGAACTAAGCTTGTAACAATAGGAGCCACCCTCACTCTGAAAACGAGTACTGCACAACAACAAAGAACAGAAAAAAGAACAATTTTTTAAAAGGTATGACCAATAATATACTTACTGCGACTCCAACTTTTCCCTCGGCTCCAGTATTTCCAGTTGGACCTGTAGGTCCCTAAAACAGAAAGACACCGACATTGTTGTAACATTAACCTTACCTTCGAAGAAGACTTAAGTGCAGAAAATTTAAGAACAAAGAGTTCAGGTAACTTCTTTCTTACAAAACATCAATAAAAAAAATCATATATCAGACTTAAAAATACTAATAAAAACGTCATGTAGATCCTTAAAATAGTAGGAAAGACGGACATGTAACATTAACCTAACCTTGAAATGATTTTAGTGCAAGAATAAGAATGAACAGTTTAAGTAACTTCTTAATTTCTCAAATTGTATTTTTACTCATTGTAATTTTTATTAAAGGATCAAATAAAGAATTTGTTGTTGTTGTTGTTGTTGACTTTATCATAGGTCTGCCCACTTAAAAACATCAATAAAATATTTCATGTGAGAAAACACAGACTTAACACTGCAGTTTCATTTTTGTATCTTTGTATGCAACTTCATGTTTGCATTTTGAAATAAGACAAAACTGTATTTTCACACAGTATAGTTAATTTGTCCTATTTTTTTTATTTAACGTCACATTGACCAGTGCTGAGCCAATTTTATGGAGGAACCCCAGAAGCTGTGTAACGGTAGATCAACCCTGAAGAAAGCCGTGCTGACAGGTACTCAGATACTTAGAGAAGTGATTAATGGTGTACTTGAAGATGCAGCGCTCAAAAATCTTGGATACAATGCAAAGGAGAGAAATAGGGCGGTAGTTTTCAAATTCTTTAGTGTTCCTAACATGTTTGACTTGGTGTGCTACTTGTGCTATTACAGGTATTTCTGCAATCACAAGCAAAATCAAACCAACTTTACCCTTTGACCAATTTTTCCTGGAGCACCTGGTTTTCCAGCATCACCCTAAAACAACAAACAAATAATTGAAAACACCGACTACACGTACATGTATCTGTTTAAACTGGTACAATTCATGGCTACAGCAGTCAGTGATCTCTTTCCTTTTCTGCTTTTTGTGTTAGATACATGAACACGTACATGGACTCAAGCATACCTGGCAATTTTGCAACTTCTAAGTTTGGTAAAAACGAAAGTTCAATTCACATTTGCATAAAAATGAAGGAAGTAAATGCAAATGAGTGGCTAAAAGTTAAGAATCAAGGAAATTAACGCAATTGACAAAATAGGAACAATACTAATTTAACCTTGAAGACAAGACAAGATGTTTTATTTGTGCCCTCTGAATTGCATTGTAAAATGCATTTTTGTAATTACAAATAAATTTTTGAGGAGCCACTTGCCACCTAAAATAGCAAAGCTAATCAAGTTAAGCAGCAAATTGGTCATTTGGTACAGTCTATTGTTAATAAATAGTAATTCAATAAAAGTGAGGAATAACATTTAAGGTTAATAGGAGAAGATTACAACTGAAGTCGAGAATAAAAAATAAATAAATAAATAAATATATAATGAAATAAAATAAATAAATGAGAAACCATGGGAGAAGAGTAAAGTGCATCAGAGTAACAAGTAAGTTTTGAAAATTTGATCAGTTATTAGTTTTTTAAAAGCTGAACGTTTAGATCTTTTTAACTCATCATTTAATCTTATTCCAAATAATGGCACCAGCATAACGAATATTAAATTTGCCATAATTTGTTCTTATTTGGCAATATAGAAAGAGTTGAACTGAGTTTGTAACAAAATGGAAGTGCAAACAATGGCCTCCAATGCAAGTAAACTTACAGTGTAACAAGCCGCAGTATTGATAAACTATTATGTGTACATGTACTTAATATTAAGAGTGAAAATACATGTTAACTTATTTAAAGGATTACTAGTTTGTGATGATTCCAGTTGAAATAAGTGTTGCCAATTTGTAATTAATGCTCAACCCTAAACAACAACAAAATTAAAGTTAAACAAAACTTACACAAATTAAGTTAACTCAGTTTTATGGACTGTCCTCTGATTGGATGGTTAACAGTGTATTTTTCTTTAATCTATGCAATTTAATTCTTAATACCTACGTGTGCTATTAAAACATTAATTGGCACGGTCATCCAGGAATTCTTTTTTACACTTTACAAAAACAAACACCGATGACAGATTGATTTATTAAGCACGTGATTTGCATTAGCCAATATGATGAGTTATTATAGATGAGCTCACATCACCCATGAGAGGTCTCATGTATTACCATCACTTTCATAAAATACTTGCGTTATTTCTCATAAACTCTTCTTGAACGGTGGTGATTCCTACACAAAGTCATTAAACGTAATATTCCTTTGAGGTACCAATAAGGGATAAGACATGGACTGAGACAAGTACCGATACAGTTGATTTGCAGCAACTCATTTGGCACTTTAGCGAGTGAAAGGGGCAAAGATGATGCGTTATTTCAATGCAAGTCATTGGAAATCTAGAACAAGATTTGAATATTCTTCTAATTATTCCAAGGAGCTGACATTGACACAATGTTACCTATAAAAAGACTGCAGTGACTAAATAAACAAGACAGGTGTATTCTCACATCGTATTGGGACAGTTCGCTCTGCCGGTGAATCTGTCCATACCTCACCGTACAGAACTTATGTCTTGTCCATACATGTATGTTCTGTCTGATCTGATGTACTTATGGGATCTTTCTCTTGTCTTAGTCGAGATACTGAGAGGACTAAGAAACTAAGTACATCAACGTCACAACAAAACAAAGACAAGTTACCCTTTCTCCCTTGTCTCCAGCGTAACCTTGTCGGCCAGGGGCTCCAGCATTTCCCTATTTAAAAGAAAAAATAACAAATATTTGCTAGTTAAAGTTAGCATGGTTAATTGTATATGAATAAACTGGTTTTAAATCTTGCTATGTTTTCAAACATCAAAGTACAAACAAATGTAAGCTCTTTTAAAATTTTGGAAAAATCATTTACACTTGCAATTAAGACGATCAAAATGAATGGTCACAGTGTAATACTTGGACAGCTCACTGCAGGTTCTAAGTTAGGATATTCGTACAAAATGAGCTTCAGCAGCACAAAGATTAATGTTGATGAGATCTGTTTACATTTACTGTAGTGTATGATCAACTTTTATGAAAAAGAGACTTCAAATAACTAATAGCTTCAAACACTGTAACTACAATGTAGACTGTTCATTGGACCTACAAGTAGGGACACTTTTTCTGACATATCTTTGGGTAATGCACTCCATCATTTGACAAAGATCTCAGAGAAAACAAAACTTAACTAACCAACAGATGTTGCTATGTTGTGGACATGCACGCTAAAAAGAAAATAACTTTATCTAGTTCAAGTTTAGGTTCATGTCAAGTTACCTCGAGTTTCGGTCAGTGATACGGTAAGGTTGGTCTATACTTGTTTTTGGCAACTCAAGGTCAACTTGAAACCAACTCCAACTCTAGTACTCATAAAATGCCAACTACTGCTTCAACCAAACCAGACTCATTTTCAAACCAATCATATTTACACTGTATGCTATGGAAAACACTTGTGAATTTTCAGTGTAGGTACAACAAAATAAACTAAAAATAAAAAAACTAAAACTTCATAATAGTGAATGAAAACTTGATATTGACTATAATTATTGTTTTACCTTGCGGCCGGCTGCTCCGTCTGTGCCAGGGTATCCTCGAGGCCCTTGAGTTCCCTGGAAGCAACAAAAAACTTAAGTGATAAAGATGACAACTTCAACTTATTATCACTATTAATACCCTCAACTCGTGTTCGAACATGTATAAGCTTTCTGAACACAGCTGTAAGTCAATAACAAAACCTTTTAGTAAGAGCAAGATAACACTCTAACCTATAATTCTTGTTTTCTAAAACTAAAACTTTCAGTTATACATGTATCGGGAAAAAAATAACAGCAGAATAAAATTAATATGTACACTAAACAACAACTTTTGATTAAGGTAAAAAAATGTACTGTTCAAGAACTTTCCAAAAAATAAAAGAGGCAATTTACTAAAACCTCCTTTTCTTATTGTTCAAGTTTTCTTGTTTAGAGCCATTAGAAATGATTTTTTAGTTCTAAACCAAGCGGAAAATACCATTCAATGGTAACTTTTCAACAAGGTCAAAAAAAACTGTTTCACGATTACTTTCCAAAAAACAAAAAATGGCAAACTAAAAGCTCCTAACTTCTTTTTTAAGCTCTCTTGTTCTCTGGAGCTGTTTGAGGTGAACAACACCATTTACCGGTAGTCTAAAAAAAATGTGCTATAACACGCTATAGTACACAGTAACTTTTCAACAAGGTCAAAAACTGTTTGAAAATTACTTTCCAAAAGAAAAATGCAAACTTAACGCTTCTATCCTCATTTTTAACTCTCTTGCTCTTGGAGCTATTTGAGGTGACCCACATGGCACCATTTAGTTTAAAAACAGCAGAAAATACTAGTTTACAGTAACTTTTCAACAAAGAAGGAAAAAATGGCAAACTAAAAGAGCCTACAGTACAAGTATAATCCTTATTCCAGAGCTCTCTTATTCTCTGGAGCTGTTTGAGGTGACCAACCCTATTTATTAATCTAAAAACCAGCCGAAAATCTCGGTTAACAGTTACTTTATCAATGAAGTCAAAAACTGTTCTGACCAAAACTTTCATAGAAAAAAAAATGGCACTCTAAAAGCTCCTACATGTGTAGTCGTCGTCTTTAAGCTCTCTTGTTTTCTGGAGCTGTTTGAGATTACTATCATCACTAATTAATCTAAAAAACAGCAGAAAATACTACAACTGTAGTTAACAAAACTTTTCAACAAGGTTAAACCCATCCCAATTATTAAGCTATATTTACTTGTTCTCCAGAGCTGTTAGAGTTGAAAGGTTATTCTCCAGGCGAGGCTTCACCAACACAATTTAGTAGATATGACTAACCGAAAATTAACTTACAGTCTCTCCCACCATTCCTTGTGGTCCAGCAGCCCCGTCACGACCAGCCCGTCCCTGCGCACAAAGAATAAAAAAGAAGATTCTTGAATAGTATGAAACAAAATACACAGTATTAGTTGTGCTGAATTTATTTGTTTTTAATTTGTATTTTACACCAAAAATATGGTTCAAAATATCAAACTCCTGATGGAGTGAGAATATTTATTAATAGTTTGGGGAGAGGTGCAGTAAATCGAAATTATTGCTGATGTCCCATATGCTCGCTGTGTCTGTTAGGGACTACGGAGTAGGGGGACCAGGGGGGGCACATGCCCCAAAATATTTTTAAGATTGTAAAGAACTACATAGGTAAGAAAAAGTGTCCTGTGCCCCCACAATATCAAGTCACTAAAGGTCCCCCTCCCATCTCAAAGTTGCTCTGTGATCCCTATCTGTGGAGTCTAAGTTGACAATGAATGGCATCATGTTTAGTCGTCTGTTAATAACGGTGATATTTTAACCATGGGCTTGAAAGGGGTGCTAGTACTCTGAACAGCCTCCTCTGAAATGTTGCTACAGTTGTTACTGTATTTTTCTACCATATTTAGCAAATCCCATCCTTGTTGCCAATTGAATGCAGTAATTATAACAACGGTGTGAACACAAAGAAAGACACACACGCAATATTTAGGATAGATCAGTAGTTACACTTAGGTATCATATTTGGTACATAATTTATATACAATAAGTCATGTATATCTATAAGATACACATAATTCTACACAATCTTATAGAACTTTTGATCAAGTTGCATACCTGTAACAGACACAAACGAGTCACATGATGTGTGATCACTACAAGCAATTCAAACTAATAACCAGTAATTAATAATTATTATTTACAATTACGTTAATGTATTACATAACTACTTTGGACAGTATCACTTAGGAAAAACATGTCACAAATCTGTGACCTGTAACTGGACATATATCATTTGCATAGCTGCAAATTTAACTTGAAATATAACTTACCCTTTTGCCGGCAGGACCAGTGACTCCAGGTAATCCTTGTTGTCCAGTGGGACCCTAGAAATGAGAATGATAGAGTTATAAATATCAGTCCTTTAACATTGGAGGAGGACAGGAGGTATACATAATTAGTGCAAGCTTTGGAAATTTCAGTCAGGTACAGAAATGTAAGCGGCCAAACTTTGTTTATCCAATTTCTTATCCATCACTGCTTGAATATTTTATTTAACTATTTTACATTTTGTCTTTGTAATGTTTTTGTACCTTTGGGTAGTATAGGCTAGATAAACTAATAAACTATAAATTTTTATCTACCAACAGGTGTCACATTCCAATAGAGTTCTACTGTAACTGACCTATCAATTCAATTAGCACGACCTTACAAGTGGAAAGCGTGGCTCTGTGTCTGTTAACACAGTAGCTGAGTGAACATTAAATTTTATACAGATTGAATAAAATAATCAGACAGTACTGTATGTGTATATACAGTACACCAACTTACAATGGCACCTTTAGCTCCTTTTGATCCTTGATTTCCTTGTGGACCTCGACCACCCTATAAATGAAATACAGAAAACAATTTATGTCATTTTGTATTACAGCTTTTGCCTTCTCTTGTATCAAGTTTTCTTTTCCTAAATATGGAGAAAAGTAGTTTACATGAAATGAGAACATTGATTGTTATGTGATTTTTGAGAAAATGAATTTTACAATGTTATATAAAATAAATTAAGATAAAATTTTACTTTGAATTACAAACAACTAGGTTTCTGGTTTTCCTAAAGATGTGGGCACTGGTAGCACGGAAACATGTTTACCTTGATATATATAGATGTATTATATATTTAATTGTAACACTTTCATATGATGAATTCAATGTTGATTACTTCATACATGTTGCATCAAACGCAACAATTTTGTACAACCTACTCTTTGTTTTGAGTGGATGTGTTTAAGTACAATATCTGGTAAAACGAAAACATAATTGATGTCTCTTGTCAATAGAAATATGTTTGAACGGGTCTGTTTAATGAAAACTTGCTAGAATCCTGTCACAGCCGCAAGCCACATGTCAAAGGAATTAATTCTAGTTGTACAATGTACATTTTGTGCTTCTTAAAAGGGACAAGTGTAAAGTGTCCAGACTCGGGTCACGGATGTATTTTATAATTATTTGCTTGGGAACAAGAAAAAAACTATGAGAGTTCCAGGTTTCACAGCATCAAAATAAATAATGTACAATTTTCCAGGACTTTTTTTGTGATTGTGTTACATGGCTTTCAATAACAGCAGATTCCTTTGAATTTTAGTTTTGTTTCAATTTTGCACTACAAATAAAGCAATGCCAAACAAACGGATGGATTTTGAAGCAAGTTTTTAAGAAGTCAAAGAACTTAGTGAAATTTGCTTTGAAGACAAACAATTCTGCAGCAGGATGAAAGTTTGCAGTCAAAGAGAGTGGTGGAAATGTATTTATTACATCAAAACCCTGCCAAAAACAAAGTGTGCTGATCAGGGAATGAAGTGTTATTGGCCCAATCTGGATGGGAGTCTATAAAACAAAGACCGAAGACTGCAGACGAAAAAACGAAGAATGAAGTCTGAGCTCAACAAATTCAAAAAACAAAAATGGAAGACCTCTATAATCTAAAACACAAAGACCAGAGAACCCTTATCTGAAAAACAAAGTCCAAAAACCTCCAAATCTAAAAAATGAAGACCAAAGACTCCGCAAATCCAAAAAAAGAAGTCTGAAGACAACCCAAAATCTAAAACACGAAGACCAAAAAGCAAACTTTAAGATCCCTCAAATTTGAAAAAATGAAGACCAAAAGCACCCCCAAATCTAAAACATGAAGGCCCAAGACCCAAAACCTAAAAAAAAGACCAAAGTAACCCCCAAATCTAAAAAAATCGAACATCAAAGACATAAAGACTGAAGACCACCAAAAATAAAAAAAAAAACAAAGACTAAAGAACCCACAAATCTAAAGAAGACTGAAGACACCCCCAATATCAAAAGGCGAAGATCAAATGCCCCCAAAACTATAAAACAAAGACTGAAGACCCTGAAATTTAAAAAAAAAGAAGACTGAAGATAGCTGCAAATCTAAAAACGTGGAAGACTTAAGACACCCCAAAAATAAAAAGACAAGGACTGAGGCACCTCCAAATCTAAAAGATCAAAGACCAAAGACATCATAAAATCTAAAAAATTAAGACAAAAGACCCCCTAAATCTAAAAAGCAAAGACTGAAAACCTCGCAAATCTAAAAAAAGACTGAAGACACCCCCCAAAAATGGAAGACCAAAGACCCTGCAAACTTAAAAAAGTCCAAAGACACCCTCAAATTTAAAAAATGGAAGACTAAAGACCCCCCAAATCTAAAAAAACAAAAACCGTAGATGTCCTTAATCTAAAAATTGAACACTGAAGGCACACCAAAATGAAAAAACTAAGGCGGAAGACCTCCAAATCTAAATTTACACCAAAGACACCACAAAATCTAAAAAATCGAAGATAAAAGACTCCCCTAAAACCAATGAAATAAGACCAAAGACACTCCCAAATCTAACAAATGAAGAAAGAAGACCCCCAAATCTAAAAAACAAAGGGCAAAGAACCCCAAATCTAAGACCCCCAAAATCTAAAAAAAGAAGACTAAAGACGCTCCAAATCTAAAAATTGAAGGCTGAGGACTCCCAAAATCTAAAACATAAAGCCCCAAGTTAAAAAACAAACAGTCTACAGACACCGTGGTTATCTGGATGTAAATCTTGTCACCTGGCAAGAAGAAAATATAAATTCTTGCTTGCTGCTAGAAACCAAACAGTTCCATAGAGCGCAAATTTTGGGCCAGAAAGAGCGTGACAAGTTAATGGGGCAGCCACTTAATGGTGCCCCACAACCTTGTCCTCCAACAAAGAATGAAAGTTTACCAGAAATTTCCAGCAGAAATGCACAAACAAAATAGCAGACTTTCATTCATTAGTGATTAAACACTAATTTGTTTGTTTGGACATCTGAACAGAACATGTTAATCACAACATTCATGTCAAAGAGAAGGAAAGTTTTAAAAGTTTAAAACTGAAGCTAAATTGGAAGATTTTTTTCTTACTGTAGATTTGCCAGATTTTAAAGAATCTACCCCCGGTAGATTTAAGTATTCATACATGTACAGTGTTGATATGTTAATATAATATGGTTATCTGACATTTTGCAACTAGGGGCAGCTTATAAATGCATGGGGTCAACTTGTACTCTGAGAAATGAGTGTTATTTAAAAGTTTAATGTTTGTGAAACTCACCTTGTCTCCACGAGCACCAGGGGTACCTGGGTTACCTGGCACACCCTGCAAAACAAAGCAGACGGAAAAACATAAAAAACCTATCTATCTATGATCAATTTTACACTAACAGCCGCATTGCTCTTGATGTAATAAAATTTAAAACCACCATTGCTTAACTCTCGGAAGTCAAAGGTGGGGGGGAAGGGTCAAATGGACCCCTCCCCCATAGATTTTTCCAACCTAAAATTTGAAGATTTCAAGCAATCAAAATGAAACTTTCGATACCTGTAGTCTAATAATGAGCGCATTTTATGGCGTTAACTGTGTGACGTCATCACTTATAATTTATGCATAACTGATTCTGCAAATTTAAGTTCGAAAAAGAAAACTGTAAATTTTTTGGAAAATTGGTTCTCAGTTCTTCTTTTGGACTCTACTCTCAATTATATTCCTATCTGAGGCTGAAAATACATGTTTTCTACTAGTTCCAGTAAAATTTGCTTTAGTTTTGCTTAAAAATTTTTTTTTTAAGAAATCCAAGATGGCGGCCAAGATGGCGGACAGTCTTGGTGTAATAGAAAGTAACTAGCAAACCAAAAGCTGCTTCAATGCCAAAGTCTGACCTTTTATGTGCAACCGTTTCGAAAATCTATGGGGGAGGGTTCCCCGGAATAACTTGTCACAGTAAATAACCTCGTTATTACCGCAACTTTTTTTGGCCTGGCAAAAAATCCATGACGGCCTTGAGATTTTAAAATTTATCGTCTTCTTTAGAGATGTCTCAGCCGCATTTAGCAGCTAGAAATAAAGTAATCAATGAAAAAAACGTCTTCGTTCCAGTTCTGATCCTTCAAGTGTTTTGTAAAGCCCTGAAGACGAACTTGATTTGAAAACCGTTCTCAGCAGGAAAGCGAATTTGGAAGAGATGCTGCTAGCAAACACTCGACGAAGTGCAGAACTCGAGCAAGAAAACAGTGCATTGAAAAGAGAGCTTGTAGAAATGAAAAACTCGCTGGAATTCACTCAAAAGGAGCAGGACGAGCTAAAAGAGAGAATGACTCAAGTCAAAGAAAATGAAAGAAAGAACAAAGAGCGCTTTGTGAAACAAGAACTGTACAATCATAGATGAAACATGCTCGTCCACGGAATGAAAGAGGAGCCGAGAGAGAACTGCAAGGAAAAATTAATCAACCAGCTAACGCATAAAATGGGAGTGCGGGACGCCCGGCAAATTAAATTCTGTGTTGTTCACCGTTTGGGGAGAAGAAGATTTGGTGGAAGAAACCGCTTTATTATATGGCTGACTGATTTCGCGTGCTGTGATTAGTCAGTTCCAGGTCCGTAAGTTGCCGTACGGACTGCTAGCTCTCGATCACCTTTTCAAAACCGGAATAACCAACAAAGCCATATAATAAACATCTTATTAGCGTCGTTTGATCGGTCCGTAGGGCAAGTTATGGATCCTTGTTTTTCCTTCCTTGTTTTCATGGCCCTCGCGCTTCGCGCTTGGGCCATAAAAGGAAGGAAAAAACTCCACCTCGGTCCATAACTTGCCGTACGGACCTCGCACTCGGCTAATAAGAGGTATTTACTTGCCGCGAAGACAAAGAAAGGATCTTTCAAGCAAAGGTAAGATTAAAGAACACAGGGGTAACAATTAGTGATGACATTCCAGAACAGGTTAGAGAGATAAGGAAACGAGTGCTTGTCCCGACCCTGAAGAAAGTCCAAAGAATAGATCCAAACATGAAAACCAAAATTGTTGGTGACCAGATTTTGATTGAGGGCCTGATGTTCCATCATGATACAATGGGTGGGTGTCGGGTACTAAAACCTCGAAGGGGACTTCGTGTCCTTTTGTTTTATGTACTGTGTGTACTGCACTAAATCAGAAAATAAATAAATAAATAAGATACTAGACAGATGGTTATCCACTGACCAAGACGAATAGAAGAAGCAGCAGAAACAAACAATAAAACATGCAACAGAAACACTTGTAGTCGCTAAATGCCTTTAGACTTTTATTTGCAATATTAATAAGACT
Source organism: Umimayanthus nakama (assembly GCA_027574985.1). Taxonomy (NCBI): domain Eukaryota; kingdom Metazoa; phylum Cnidaria; class Anthozoa; order Zoantharia; family Parazoanthidae; genus Umimayanthus; species Umimayanthus nakama. The sequence goes on along the minus strand of JAOBRG010368126.1, from coordinate 3,402 downwards.
CGAATTAGCGAAATTTAACAGTGAGCTTTTTCGGTAATTTGCATCTTGTTTCCTTTTCAACTTCAATCCTAAACAAACTGCACCAGTCATAAAAGGCCGTTAACTGATTTTGCGGAAGGTAGGTGCCTAATTCATGTGTTTAACGTTTTCTTCCGTAATAAACTATATGCATATTTTCTGTTTATATGTTCTGTGTTTTTGTAACTGCAATTGGACCTTTTTTTGTTTTCCTGAGCTATGACAGTGGATTTTTTGATTTTGAGTACAGCATGCAAATACGTTGTTGTTAGCGCCACAAGGTGTCAGTCCCTTAGAGAAAATGCCTTCACAAGTTATTTTAAAGAGACCAACATTAGTAACATATAGAAATCGTGGACAAATTCCAAGCATCTTTCTTGTATCTCAATGTGACAATAGAAAAAGGCGCAAAATCTTTTCCTGGTGCAAAAAGCAAAATACAGACATAGTTTTCTTGCAAGAAACATATAGTACTGCGGAAGTAGAAAATATATGGACTAATGAGTGGGGCAATCAAATTATTTTTTCATATGGAACAAACCATGCGCAAGGTGTTGCTATTTTGCTTAAAGTGGAACTAGATTTTAAAATCAAAAAACTAATTACTGTATTCTGTTATTTCTTTTTTTTGAAAACAGATATTGTAGGGAATACTGAAAGGAAAAATGAATATACATGTAATAAAATGAAAAAAGAACATCCCGTTAATTCAGTCTCCCATAAATATGGCCAATTGCCCCTTTTTAAATTCTCAACTGCTTGCATAATTCTTTGTAATTTAACCCTGTTAAAACTGCCACTTGAGAAAAACACAACACCAATTTAACAATTCAGTTTCAATGATTAATATTTTACTAATCAAACCACCAGTTTTATCAATTTCCCAATTGCGTAGAAACAACAGCATCTCCTTAGTTGTCTAAACTAAGCAGTTAAATCATTGCAACTTACAACAAAGATGTTCATACATGTAACAAAGTTTTATGGTTAAATCAATTACAAAGCAGAACAACACCCTGGCAAAGTGTTTTTATCATTAATAGGGCTTATTTTTTCCTTGCAATTTGCTTCTTTGTCAATGGATCTATTCAAATTTGGACTTTCGACTGTCTTGCATACTAAAACTTGTTTTACACTTTATTGACCGACTTTTGTACTATGTCAAGTATGTACATAACTTTACAATTTGCAAAGTGATATAGTTTATAAAGTACTTTTTACATTTTTAACTTCATTTTCAGTTGTTTATTGGAGAAGATGGTTGTTTAGGAAGTTCCACTGCAATGCGTTTGTCATCCATCCCCCCCCCCCTCTAAAGTTATGAAACTTGAGGCCCGTTAGCGAGTGTATTAATGGGGTTCCACTGTAACATCTTATTGTGAGGAACTTACAGTTGTTCCGCGAGCTCCCCTTATTCCTTGCTGTCCAACTGCACCTTGAGCTCCCTTGAAAAGGAACAAAACCACCATGTTAAGAATATCAATAAAAGAGAGAAGCAATGAGATACATTTCTTCTTGAAAGCAACATAGGTATACTTTGAAAAAAACAAAACTCTTATCAGTTGCAGCAGTTTTATTCTTACATGCATGTTTTTAGGTCATTTCCTGCATTTCAGTAATTGGTTACCATTTTGACACATCCGTTCAATAAAATACTGTGTCTCATGTCTGTTGAGCTTAATTAATCAGTTATGGCAGCCAAGATTTGTTTGATTTGATAAAGACCATTACAAAGGACTTTCCCGTCCCTAAGTGTGGTTAATAATGGCCAATTGGCTTACAGTAATAACGGTCAATACTTCTGAGAACTTGAAATTTCATCAGAAAAATTCCCTGTAACTCACTTCTCTTCCATAGATTTCCAAATCAGTCGCAGATGCATAGTTGTAGGTAAGCTAATGCTAACCAATATATGGCATGTTCACAAAATCATTGCGCGCGATTATCTATTTCCACTGGAAATACTAGTTTTGAAAACAACTGTTTTTCTGGGTTGGTGAGTACGCTGAACATGGGTTTGATCAACAAAGGTTGATATGGAATGTTTTTCACCTGCGGGATATGGTATATAGCTGACACTTAGAGCATTAGCCCTTCACCTAACCAATAATCAGCTTTCAAACTGGTGTATGACCATAGGAAGCCTGCCATGTCACCATTAGTGTTGCTGTGAGTGAGCAAAATTTTTAGCTATCAAATAAATAAATTAAGATTGAAGTGAACTCTAATCCAGTAAGTAAACATACCTGATTTCCCTTATCACCATTTAGCCCTTGTCTCCCATTCTCACCATTCCGACCAGCAGCACCTTTGTAACCTTTACGTCCAGGTTCTCCTCGAATACCTTGTTCACCCTGTGCTCCCTTACCTCCAACTGTTCCAGCATCTCCTTTGGGCCCTGGTCTTCCAGGCTGACCGTTTGGACCAGTGGGTCCTACAGGTCCCTGGTAAATAAAGAGGAACTGTTTAGCAAACTCCTTTTTTTGACTTTCTTAAATAGTCATGTGTCAGGTAATACTAGTTCAGTTTAGTTATAAAATTTTGCACAGTCATGTAGTTTATTGAAAATTGCAACCCTTGAGAAAGCTAACACTGTGGTTGCCTTGTTGTGAACTTTGTTGTGAAACACCTTACTGTAATTTGCAAGTGCTGCCAAACCCCTAAATGATTTCCATTGCTTGATCAAAGGCTTCACTGCACCCAACAGAATACAGTGCAGAAGTAACTCACTAAAGTTCTGTTTCTGTGCTACACATTGTTTAAGTGGTAAATTAAGCAAGGGTTTTCGTGCTACTTCCAGTTAACGACATATTTTCCATTCCATTCCAATTTTTCTACCTTTTATGGTGTAAAAACTAACTCACAAAAAGAAAGCAGCTAGATTTGGCTTGTTCAAACATGAAATTCGACCTCAAAATGTATTTGACTGTTAATATAAGTGTGAAATGCGACATATCTTTGTTAGCAATCAGCAGAAGCTGACAGTCTGTGTTGACTGGTTTCCTATCCAGTTTCAGCCAAGCATTTTAATTTATGTAAGAAAGCATGTGAAAGCAAAAAAACTTTCAACTTTGGTTGTTTGTAGTGACGCATAAAGCTTTCCATCATTCTTACATCCAATTATAGAAGGCATTGGTAGAAATGTATGAATAACAGGATGTGTAACAGTGCAACTTGATATTAATTTATAATAAATTATGTAAAACTAAGCAAACAAGACATCCTTCTGTTTCCCAAACCTGGCAAAAACACTGAAGGGGACTATAAAGTGCTATGGAAACCGAATGGTATCCATTACAAGTAGTCTTGATACCGAAAACCTACTGATGGACCCTGAAGTGTTATGGAAACTGAATGGTATCCATTATAAGTAGTCTTGATACC
>JAOBRG010368104.1:0-12022 GCA_027574985.1 Umimayanthus nakama | reverse complement strand
TTATTATGTATTAGAACCTAAGGTATAAATAAAGTCTTGTTGTTGTTGTTCCGAAAGACAAAGACAACTGAAACGACTCGATACGACCGGCGCTTTCCATATGGTCGTTTACGGTCGCTCGCAGATCGCGCGGAACGCCGTTGTAAAAACAGGTCCTGGGACCGACAAACAAAATTTTGGCGGGAAAGTCATACAAAATGGCGGGTGCAGCAGAGCTCGTGGCCGCATTGCAGGCGTTTTTGCTTTTGCTTGTCATTCGTCGTCGCAGAAGGAGACAGCGAGAGGTAGTCAGGAAAAAAATATAGATTTTGGGTTACGTGATATTTTTCCACACTTTCGATAGAACTTTATAGACTCTCAAATCGACAGTATACTACTTCAGGTGAGCATTAGGCCTACTCCAGGTCCTTAAGTTGCCTTAAATCGCACTAAGTCGCAGTCATTTTTCACCCCATTTTTCTTTAAATCGCCTTAAGTCGCCTTAAATTGCACTTAGTGAGTCGCAGTCATTTTTTACCCCATTTTTCCTTAAATCGTCTTAAGTCGCCTTAAATCGTACTTAGTCGCAGTCATTTTTCACCCCATTTTTCCTTAAATCGCCTTAAGTTGCCTTAAATCACACTAAGTGGCAGTCATTTTCCACCCCATTTTTCCTTAAATCGCCTTAAGTCGCCTTAAATTGTACTAAGTTCACTTTAAACACAAAAAGGCATGATATAAGCTATCCAGTGTAATAAGCTTAAGGCTAAAACAAGTCAACTTTTAAGATTTAAAAATAGCCAAGTAAGTATTCTTAAGTTGCCTTGAATCACCTTAAGTCGTGGTCAGTTTTTTGGCCAAAATTCCCTTAAATCGCCGTAAGTTGCCTTAGGTCGCTCTAAATCGCGGCGACTTAAGGTCCCGGAGTAGGCCTAGCATTTCTCTACCCAGCAATTTCGGATCTTCCGCGATCAGTTTAAATAAATTTACTGATTTGTTCTGCCATTTTGAAAAGATAACTTTTCAAATTTCATACTGGGAGCTGTGGGCCTGTTTTGAATCGTATTGCCCTTTCCGATCGTATTTAGGTTGTTTTTAGTCGTCCAGATAGAATTCAGTTCTATCTGAGACGACACAGAGATGATCCGGTCGTCGGTCGCTCGCCGTCGTTTGCGGTCGTATCGCGGTTTAGTTTCCATATGGTCTTCTCGGTTGTCCAATGTCGTCTCGCCCTTTTGAAACGACCCGAGTCAACTGTATGGATCGAAACCAGCCTTAAGGCAAGTTATTTAAAGTGAATTAGGGGTTTTCTGAAGTTGGACTGATGTGCGAGTAAAGGCAAGTTGGGGCAAATTACATTTAAAGTCAAATATGCGACTGAGTGAAGGCAAGTTAGGAGAAATTTGAAGCCAGAAGAGATTTGAAGGCGAGTTAGGCGATTTAAAAAAGCTTGAAGCCATAAAGATTTGATAGTTAATCATTGCAAGTCTCTGCCCAAGAGTATATAGGCCTAAGCTTGTTCAATGCACTTTGTCAAGTCGCACACTTGGTATTCTTCTGTTTTTTCCTTAACTGTTTTGTATACTTTATATGTAAAATCAATCTGTACCTGCATGAAAGTGCTATTTCTGTAAATTTATCTCTGACCTTGACGTCGATAGAACCAGAACCTGAAAAACTGTTTGCCCAACTGCAACTCCACCGACAGTCGCTTAAATCGTAGTTAATTCTGTAATTAACTTAGTGCAAAACGATTTTCCCGCAGTTTGATCTGTAAACGTTATTAAAGTTTTAAGTTTCCGGCATTTGAGGTTAGTCTCGTTGAGACTACGAGTCCGTTCGCCAGCCACTCATTAAGTTTAACATTATTGACGTGTTACTTTTGTTGTTGTTGTTGTTGTTTGAGATTTTTATGAGTTGAAGATGGAAGTTTCTAAATAAAATAAAAAGAAATATTGAATGATTTATATAACTCTTACTAGCCTCGTTTGCTCGGTCCGTACGACAAGTTATGGACCGAGTTTTTCCCTTCCTTTTATGGCCCAAGCGCGTAGCGCGCGGGCCATGATAACAAGGAAAGAAAAAACAAGGATCCATTTAACTTGCCGTAAGGACCAAGCAAACGAAGCTAATAAGATGTCTATTATATGGCTTTGTTGATTATTCCGCTTTTGAAAAGGCGATGGAAAGCAAGAAGTGCGTACGGCTACTTACGGACCTGGAATTGACCAATCACAGCACGCGAAATCAGTCAGCCATATAATAAATGTATGTTATGTTCAGGCGTATGTCTCAAGCAGGTGGAAAACTTTTTAATCACCCCAATAAACTTTTCTGAGGCTAAGGTAAATTTATGCAAATAGTATTTTTTTGTTTATTATTTTAAGCTCATAAAACACATTTTATTTAACTAAACGAGTGTAAACCGTTGTTATTTGTCGTTTGCTTGAAAAGAACAAATTTCTAGCACTGATACTTAGTTGCATTTTGATCGAGCGGTTTGTCTGAAAAGAAATTCCTAATAGCTGAACAGTTAGTCATTAGCAAATGAGAATATAAGACAAGAGTCAGTGATTTCAATATGTGACCCAAACTAGGAGAGTCAATCGGAACTGGAGTATTGTTTAAGAGCAAGATTTTTTATTAAACATAAAATACCGTAAATGAACTATATAGCCTCTCTTCTTACAGTTAAAAAGTTCTACTAAAAAGGGGGCAGATTTTTTAATCAACCCCATAATCTTCAAAGCTGGGATAAATTCATGCAAAATTTGTTTCTATTTTTAATTGATATTCTAAGCTCATGAAAAACGAGTTTTACTAAGATATTAAAATTCTATCACTGATGACTACATTTTGATCAAGTAGTTGTTTGAACTCTTTGAAGAAAAAATCACAAAAGCCAAACAACGATTCATTAGCAAATGAGAAATCGTCCCTCAACAAGTGAGATTAGATCGATATGAAAAGAATCGAAATCAATTTGTAGCAAGTTTTCTATTAATTACGAGAAGACCGTAATTAAGCTACAGTTTTAAGCTTGTCGTACCTTAAAAGTAAACTAATATTGCAACCACATTAAAGTAGAGCCTATATAGGGACGAGCTGCATTACTGCTTATTTCCTACATCAACATAATTAGTTCATTTCCACGCATGCGCAGACGTCCTTAATAGTGTTGTAAAACAACTTAGGAGACATTTAAATTTTTATGTTATTAATTACAGCAATGAAAACAGAAGGACGAGCTTTTCGTATCAATTCCCTAAATCGGTTTAACAAGACATCCAGCATAGGCCAGAGCACAAGTTATTCTCGATGCCTGCTTCACTTTCATTTAGTTTTTCACATTCAGTTAAGAATTAATTTTCCATTTTCTAACTGCAAAGTACACTTTCATAATTTACTATTCGATTTTTAGAAATATATGTTTCTGAAAATGAACTGAGTGACAAGACCCGTTTTGTGAGTGTAAGAAAATGATTTGTAATCGTAATGTTCAGAATTCCTTCTATTATCCTAGAAATAAATTACGTCGTAAAAAGGACCCTGAAAGTTTTAAAAAAACACTTAAGCGTTTGCTTTTCCTTGCAGATGTCATTAACATTCTATTTGTCAATTGATTCTTTATTCACAGACGAATACGAATACGAATATTTACTAAGCCAATTAAACTTACTATAAATCTATGAACTGATTCAAAATCGAAAAAGTCCTTAGTAGATAAGATCTGGCGGAAAAGAGATGAGAAGCAGTTTGTTTTTAACAAGAAGAATTAAAACTTTTCATATCCTGTTGCAGACTAATACAAGATTATGTCTTGCGGTTTTAAGGATGTTTACACATTGGTAATTGCAAACTTTCAATTGTTTCCGGACATGAAACAGCGAACCGTGAGCTTTCGTGAAATGCTTGGCTGTTGGTTGGTTTTTAGGTTTGAAATTTACATTTCGTTAAACTAATTGAGCTCTTTGTAGGCTATAAAAGTGAAAGCGATCTCCCTGAAATTGAAACTGATTTACCCTGGTAAACTAGCAGTTTAAAACGGAAGATTATTTACCATGACTACAGCACGTTCATAGTTTTACCTTGGTCTTTTTGGTTTTTCGTTATCTTTAATTTCAGAAAAAAAAACATGTTTTTGCAACAACTTTTAACTTATACTCACTCGACAAACAACACTCTTGTGTCAACTATAGCCTCCATTTAAATACAGCTAAACTTCAATGACATATTTTAATATACTCACCAAGCAGAGAGTAAGAAAAGAACATTCATTTTTCGAAATGTTGAACAGTGACACTGGGAGCTGCTACTGAAGTATTGCGAGAGAGAAGCAGGATTTCATACACTTGAATTCGGTAGAAATGCAGTTCCAGTTTCAACAGTTGTCAGTAATTTCATTCAGGGCAGCCAATTGTTCTTATACAAAGTTGTTTATTGAGTACACAGACAATGTTTTCAACAACCTTTAAAAATACAAAGAAACGCAACTAAACAACCTTCAAACTGAGAATAAATTAACGTTAAGAACAATTTTAGGCCAAACTATTGGGAAAAACACACACGTGCAGAGTAGCTAGACGCTCATTAAAGATAAAAAAGGGAAATGTAATTTGAAAATTATCTCTTTCTGAATCGTTCTGGATTATATCCGTACAAATTGACGATAACATCAGAATTACCTAAGCTTTCTTAGAACTGTAAGAATCAGTTAATTTTATCTGAGGTTTCTTATTTCTTTTTTTTGCAAGTTCAGCCTAAAATTAGCTTCAGCTTAGTTTATGTTGCTTTTCTAACTAATGAAACCATTATTGACATCTTTAGAAAAGGGAAAGTCTCTTTTACCATTTACGTTTTTATGGATCTGGGCGAAAGCCAAAGTCAGTGATTGTGTTTGTTAACGACTTCCTCTAAATATATCAGTAAAGCAGAACTTTAAGTTCTTAAGAACAAAGTTAGTACAAACGGAATTCACTTTGGTGAAACTAGTTCATGATGCCTAAAACGTTTCGATCACTTTAGTGACCTTGCTCAGTTGAACAGACGGAATATATTTTTTGCTAAGGTTCTGAAGAAGAACGATTACTGACAGGTAGCCATGCACAAAAACCAGCCCGCCTCGTACATGTATTCTAACTGGCAGTGCATGCCACGAAGAGTAGAAAAAATTGTTTGTGCATGTATTAAAAATATAGTATTTATTACTTTTCTCACAAGCAAAATGTTTTGTTGTGGCGACTCAAAACACATTGCACATGTGGGAAGTAACTGTTGAAAGTTTTTATTTTGCGGTAAAATAAGCAAACATCTGGTACGTGTGACTCGGGCCTTTGTTAATTAATTAATAATGCCCATAGATAAACTAAGAATTTTCAAAAGTTGCCGTTCCATGATAATGGCTGGCAAGGAGTAAACAATACTTAGAAAAGTACGTCCTTCGCAGGCGTTTAAACTATTGTATTTGCAGTACAAATTATTTAAATTCAATTTTTTAAGAAAACAATGTTTGAGAGTACTTTAACTCTCAAAGCTTCCAGATCCCTGCATGTGTTGACTGTTCAATGCTTTTTTAAAAAAGATGTCTTGCTCTCAGAGTTCCTGGTAGAAAGCGCAATATAAATTGACAAAATTTTCATCACGACCTGTGTGTTGTTATGCTGGATCAAATACAAGCAAGAAGAACTTAGATTAGTTGTAAAGCAGGATTTAAGATCCGGTTCTCTGCCGACCCAGTCTACAAAGCAAAACAAAATAACTCGAGGCTTTAAATTGTGTATTGTAATTTGGTCAAAATCTCGTTAACGTTGCCCAGCCAAACTTTCACAGCCTTGCTTCGAGGTTGGCTGAATTGGAGATATAAGGGCATTTAACTTCAGCATCTTTTGTTATATAAAGTACTGACGCCTCTTTTACACTACAAATCGGATTGCTTTCGTTTCGTCACACAAAACTAAGAAAACACATCGAACAGGCTTTCTATTTGCACTTGGACTTGGAGCCTTTTGAGATATGACGCGTACCGAATAGCGTTTTCAGTGTATTTTTAAAAACCGTTCCTGTTTACTAACTTTAACACAACGACTTAAGTGTCGGCAAGTATTGATCACTTACAGTGGAGACGAAGTGTAAGTGTTTTGGGGCCGTAGCTGTAATTTTTGGGAAGATTGCTGTCGTTATAAATTTTGCTAGTCGGTGAGGCGCGTATCCAGGTTGATATGCATTCTTATGCCTATATGACCGTAAGGATTTTCCGAGAAAAATAAATACAAGTGCCTTTACTTGTAAGAAAGTTAATTAATATCAAAAGTACGCAGCACACCTACTGCTGTTTTGGCATTGTGCGGCAACTGTACAATTTAGGATCTCATTTTGTGCCTGCAACTGTAAGCAGGTAAATTGAAAAAGAAAACATCGCTCATTTTCTTATGCACAGCAGGCCTTTCGTGGGTGTAAATTGACTTCGATCATTCAAACGCTATTAAATATTTAATTTACTAGCAACAGGAAAAGTTGCATATGATATAAATAAGAGATTTTAGCAATTTCAACTGAGTACAATGCGAGTGGAATACACAGAGTTTGAGTAAACAGATCAAAAGTCTTTTTCAACCTAATAGCTATTTCAGGTTTGTTTGTATGTTTGTTCAGATAATACCTTTTGCATTTTTATAAAATGGTTTGCCATCAAAGAATATGTAAATACACTTTTTAAAAAATTTTCCTCACCAACAAGAATAAATTAGTTTTATTGTCATGTTTAAATTTATTTTCAGGAAAAATACACTTCTTTGAAGTAAGTGGTCAGAAGCATTCTAATGTTCGCTGGAGGATGAAAGCCCCTCAAGAATTCATTGCGGCAGTCTTTATTTTCTGGTTGGGCCTCTCATCATACAAAGGTACATAAGTATGTTTTCTTAAAATACATCCTGGGCGTTTGGCTTTTCTTGCCGCTTTAATGATTCGATTTTAATTTGTCTGTTTAATGCGGTAAACCGAATGCAAAGGTATTAACGCAAGGACTTTGTTCAAAGCTCGGGTTTGGCGTTCACTGTACGCCAAGCCATTTCATGAAATTCCTCGGTTCAGCACCGTTGGTGTGTTCGGAAAGTATACAAGTACAACTCGGACAATTGATACTTTAAACACAAAATTTGAAGAAAAAGATAGAGAAGGAACGAAAAAACTGAGAGATCTACTAGAAAATATTTTGTAAATAAATTCGCAATAGTGCGATTTTCAATTAAAGAGCTTGAGTTTGGTTTATTTCTCAGCAAATTTTGTGGCTGTGGGGTGTCTTAGTGTTTACAATCACATTTTTTTCTTTTGCCATCGCAGTACAAACTCTTGTTAGTATAATACTGATCCAAACTGGCTGCCAAGTACTCTTGTTTAGGAAAGCACAGTTGATTTAAAGATCGGATTTAGGATTTTTTCACCATGCGTTTGTTTGTTCCCTTCCGTTGCAAGCTCATAAGGGGGGGAGGGGTGGGAAGGGGAAGAATTCAGTGCTGGTCACTATTTTTCGGTGAATGATGAGAAGGGGGGCCGGGTAGGGGAGAATTAGAATCGTAAACTCAAAACTCAAGTACTATTAACTCTTTGAGGCAGCATGTATTTTTTTGAGCAACACAAAAGCATAACGGGGGAGACCAGTACTGATTATCTCTGAAAACAGTAAGGAAATTAAACACAGTTGTTAGTTTACAAGGCAACAGGTATCCGATAGTTAACAGTGAAACTATATAGCGCTCCACTCTGAGAACGAAATACTCCATTGCTTGTTGAACAATAAGAGTAACTGTAACAGTAACTGTAACAGTAACAAGAACCGTTACGATTTTGTTTGTTTGTTTATTGTTTGTTTGTCCGGTTGGTTTGTGAGAAAGGAAATTAATAAATGTCCGGAACAGAACTATGTTTACGGAACGGTTTAAGAACACTGATTGAGACTGAAATCATCAAAAAAACTTAAAAGAACATTCAGCCTCGGCCAATAGAATACTTTCTTACAAAAGTAGTCGCTAAGTATGCCTATCACTGAAGAGGAAATCAGCTTTCAAATTGACGGTTTCGAACAAAAGTTGCTAGAGTCAAAACAACGAAAACGAAATCACTTGACTGACAAGCAAACGAAAAAACATTAAGCACAAGAAATTTATAATACGAAGCAAAACAATGCCGTTTTAATCTTGTCTAACAGGGGTGTCTGCCAGTGAAAACGAGAGAAGGCTTATCAGAAAGTTGTTCAAGAATTACGAACCTAACGAGAGACCGGTATTTCGAGATAACGAAACTGTTACTGTTAGGTTTGGGCTGACAATCAGCGCTATTGTCGATGTGGTAAGTTTGTAAGTAAGTACGTCAGTATAAGTAAACAAGTGAGTTCGTAAGTAAGTTAGTAAGTAGGTATGTACGCAAATAAGGACGTTAGTAATTATATATAAGTACGTAAGTAAGTAGGTTCATAAGTAAGTAAGTACGTAGATAAGTAAGTAAGTAAGTAGAAGTAGGTAAGAAAGTAAGTAAGTAAGTAAGTAGGTACGTACGTACGTACGTAAAAAAGCTAGTAAGTAAGTTTGTAAGTAAGTAGTCAAATTCGTAAGTAAGTAGGAAAGTTAGTACGTAGGTAGGTAATTACGTAAGTAAGTACGTAGGTAAGTAAGTAATTGGGTAAGTAAGTAAGTAATATCAAAAATATCAGTTATAACAATAACAACAGCAACAAAAATAACATTGTACAACAATAACAATAATAGTATAAAAAATAACAGTAACATAATTAGACAGTATACATGTACATATCACTTAGATATCTACACTCGTAACTATTGACAGTTCATGTAACGTCAAAAAAGATCTCGTTAAAATTGCGTCCTCTCAAATTTTGTATTCAAAAAAAGACTGTTAAGGCGGATTCTCGTTATGCTATTACACGTACGTCAATTACTAACAACCACAAAGTTATTTGATTAGACGAAACAAACAATGAAACAGTCCTGCCCATTTTCTCGTTTGCGACCTAATCTTAAAATAAAGTCATTCAGGAATAAGCTTTTAATGATTTTTAACAATAGCAAAAACAAGCAACTCAAACAGTCCCTCAAGAAAACATCTAACTACCTGTCTTTAATAGACCAGTTGCAGCTGATTAGAATGACTATAGACTCGTTTTTACAGTACCAGCCTCGACTTGATATTAAATATTCATAATTAGCTTTTCATGACTCTGTACATGTGATTTGTTGGAGATTCACAGATCTCTCCGGTATTTCTATATGAATACTTAACATCAAGTCCAGACTCGTTCTGTAAAAACGAGTCTATAGTCATTGTAATGTCTGTAATCAGCGGCAACTGGGAATACGAATGTGTGAAACAACTAAACAAGCTGTATTCGTGTACATACCTCTTATTAGCCGAGTGCGAGGCCCGTACGGCAAGTTATGGACCGAGTTTTTTTCCTTCCTTTTATGGCCCAAGCGCCAGGGGAAGGCCATGAAAACAAGGAAGGAGTTGAAAAAGCGAGGATCCTTTACTTGCCGTACGGACTGAGTAACAAGATGTTTATTATATGGTTTTGTTGGTTATTCTGGTTTTGAAAGGGTGATCGAGAGCTAGCGGTCCGTACGGCTACATACGGACCTGGAATTGACCAATCACAGCATACGAAATCATTCAGCCATATAATAAAAAGACAAATCCGATTTTTCGTAAGGGATAGATAACAATTACGTAAATATAGTATCGCTTTCTGTTTATCCGGTCCGACCAGTCAGTTCTTTAATGGAACGCACGAGTTCTCAGAATTCGAGCTTGGTTCTCGCCAGACCGGACAAGGGAAAGCGACCTAGTATTCGATGTGTCACTAAAGCTAAGGAAGGATCCCATGTTTTCCTCTATTTGATGACAGGACGAAAAGAATCAAGTCTTGACTACCAGTGTTTGGGTGAGACAGGTAGGCTAAGACACTGTGTGTTACAGTATTTCAGCTTGCTTAATGTCCTCGATTCCTTTCTCGTCCTCGCTCTCGTTTTTGCCAGGGAGGAACGGATGTCTTTTAAATTGACTATACGGATATGTGCCGCTCTCGGCTAAAAAGTAAGGTTTTCAAGCACGTTTGGCGTTTCGGAAAAGGCCAGAATTTTGCTTGAGAAATCTCAAAAGGACTCGGTTTTTGCAAAGAATCCGAAACATAAAAAAAAAATTCTTTGTTTGCACCGACATTTCTGACGGATCATATAAATTTACAAATCAGAAGATAAACAAAATACGAGCTAAGTTTTTATGTCTGTTTATAGTTTAGGGTATTTCATCTGGTATATGGTATGTATTTCTGCAATTGAATCGGAAATAGGATATAGAAAATCGTTTTTTGGGTCTAAAATAGGGTAGTGAATAGGTAATAAATACTTGAGTCACCAGATCTGGTGCAATATCGTGCTCTGGTCGGTTCTTGTACACGTGATCTCATACTGACTATTAATTACCTCATCAGATCTGGTACAACCCCATGCTGTCGTGGAATGCCTCCGAGTTCGATGGACTCAAGACGATAAACGTCATCCCAAAAAAGATATGGAAGCCGGATATTGTACTGTACGGAAAGTAAGAAGCACCTGTAAAATTTTAATCTAAATATTTTTATATTTTAAATACCAAACACGGGGTTTTGAGTTTCCGTAATCTGATTGACTTTCTGCTATAACGATGCCGAGAATCCTCTATTCAGTACTGCCAGTAGTTTGTGCAAATATGGAAACTCACATTTTTATCACGGAAAATTTTCTCAAAATGGCTGAAAGGAAATAAAGTTCGAGGTATTTTTATCCACTGTTTGGTATTTAAAAAAACAATTTTAAAATCTACTCACTCTCGTTGGATATGAGCTTATGATAGCCAACTCAAGTTAAATGAACGCCCTCTTTTATCGATTTGACCTTATCTATTTCCTAGCTGGACAAAACAGGAATCTGATAGTTATCAAATTCGAGAGATCATGTTTTTTTCAATTCAATTTCAACTCAATTTTTATTTTGACTTCGAAAATGTTTACATGATCGATATACACCACTGGACTACAAATAGTACAGAACTTATCGAGGCAGGTCAGCGGTTACAATTCTGATGCAATTGCTTCAGATCCGTGGTTAATTTTCATTGCGCTTATAAGTGTGTTTAAAAGTTTAGCAGAAAAAGTTATAAGTATGAAACAGAAAAACGCTCTTCTAATAAGTTTAAAAAATTTTCCAAGTAAAATTGTTCGCGGTGTTCTCAAATTCAAAGTCACGTTGCATAACAGAAGAGTACAGAGACTAAGTTTTAACAGCAGGAGGAAACATTTCAGACCTTCATTATAAAGTAAAAATACTATTCTTTGCACCATCTGCTATCCATTGGCGCCTTCAAAGTCAGACTAAAATCCAATTTGTAAAATTTCAAAGTACTAAATTAGCCTGACAGACCTTCCTAGACTTTTAATGTCCACTAAGTGCTGAGTATATATGTTGTTTATATAAGTATACATTTTTCTTGTCTAGTGTCTTTATTCTATTATACTATTATTACTCTTTTTCGTCTTTTTTTGTACCGATTTAACTTGGTTTAATTTCTACACTCACTGGCTACCTGACTCGTTTAACCCCTTTGGTTATTTCAGGTGGTCAGCACCCACTTATCATTTATTATAGTTTTCTTGATTAATTTGTTGTACATTGATGGGTGAACAAAACACTCGTTGTTGTTGTTATTGTTGAACATATAACTTAATAAGAAAAGATTGAAACAAGCTTGGAAAGCTATTTAAAAGTAGCTTACTTAAGAAAGTTATCAGCGCTTTACTTTATTTTTGTTTGCGTTTACACTGTAACCAATGTACACTTGAACCTTGCATTTTTTCATGAAGTGTAAATAAAATAATAATAATAACAACAACAACAATAATAATAATAATAATAATAACAACATAATATTAGAACATAGCTGGCAATTTTTCGCGCGCTTTTTGTATGGCGCGAGCGTGCATCTAAATCTCGATAGACGC
>JAOBRG010368093.1:0-12022 GCA_027574985.1 Umimayanthus nakama | reverse complement strand
ACGTGGACCATGCTATTAATGATATGGACCAAAGAACTCAGATCATTGTAAAACATCAAATACAAGACATTATTTTTGAAGCCCAGATGGGAAACTTTGCAGATTCAGAAGTACGAAATCAGCCACATGTTAATCATCCAGCAACTGTACCTGTAAGTCACAGAGGAACAATACAACTTCAGGGTTTCATGGGTATGTTAACCCTATTCCGCCTGGGCTTTTTTGGAGTTCCTGGGCCTGGGGGGGCTTCAAAAGCCCCCCCCCCCTCCTCCATAAATCCAAAAGTACTAACGCTATTGCCATGAAACTTGAAGGTTAGGTAGAACTTGATTACTCAATTAATTTGAGTAGGATACATGCTAATATGATGTCATAATGACGTCATAGTGACGTCATTTTCCCCCAAATCAGTGATTTTTAGTTATTTCTTCTAATTTTTGTGCAGAAGGCCTGCACAGCCAAAAACCCTTAATTAAAAGCACTTAATCAATACGTCGAACAAAAAACTTTGATTTTAAGCCATGAAAACAATTTGAATGTTTTGTATTGCAGAGAAACATAGGATTCAGAAAAATGCAAAACTGCAAAACCGGAAGTGGTGAATTTGGCACTCGTTAAATGCTAATTGTGCTTAAAGTTGTATATATTTTTAAGCTTATTCAGTAAATAGGGTCTTAAATTAACTAAACAAACCGAAATTCGGAAATGAAAAAAATCCGAAAGTCAAAACTAAACCATTATGACGTCATTTGCCAGATTTTACGTTTTGCCCTTTTATTTGCATGACGTCATTGATGACGTTATAGTTCGACCGAAAAAAAACCTCAGATAACTTTTTGCTTAAGACTATAGTGTTCAAGGTTACCAAATTACTTGATCTTAAGCATCACAATCCAGTTTAGTGTAAGAAGTAAACCAGAAATCCAAATTTCAGCTAAACATGCTCTTCAAAATGCTGTTGCCATGGCAACATCAAACTCCATAACCAAATTTCTACTACATCACAAAACTGCCAGATAAATTTAAGGAAAACTCCTATGATATGGAGGGATTATCTTCAATCGTCTGAAGTTGCCAGCTATTCAAAGTTGGCGCGGCCGGCATCAAAAGCCCCCCCCCCAGGCAGAATAGGGTTAAGGTCATTCCATCCAAATAGAACCTGCACTCAGATTTTGGTAAAAATTTGTCCATGGATAGTTTAATATATGTAAACCCAAGAAAAGAAATAAAAAAGGGGGCTCCCCGAACTACTTTTAGAGAAGGCGGGGGCAGAAGTCCACCCCTCTGGGGCTATATTTTCGTTAATGAAAGCAGTGCGATATAACTGTAGCATCAACCTTTGAAGTGTCAAAACAAATGTTCAAAAATCGGAAACATACGAAAAATGAAGTAATAAACAATCCTGGATATTGAGAACATTTGCTTTGAGTGTTGAAGCAAAAACGTGTTTATGGTATCAGAGTTTCTTTCAAGTGAAAATTGTTGCTTTGGTTACCAAATCCAGAGTAATAATCAATTCACACCAATACCTTTCAACTTTATCGTATTTTCTAACACTCAGAATTTTGTACTTTTTTCTGAACATGGAGTTGTATGATCATAGCTCAAATTGGTAGAAAAAAACTAGGGGGTCACCGCGCTTGTTTAGGAGATATTGTGAAAAGTAACGAAAAAATGGACCTTTTTTGCTCATTTTCCGAGGGGAGCCTCGGGCGAGTTTTAAAAAAATTGGCTTAAATCGAACAAATTTCAATTTTTCCGATTATTTTTACCAACTTTTAGTTTAACCATGTTAGATTTGTCAAGGAACATTGAAATCTCTCAAAAATCTTAATTTCAACCTCATGCGCAGAAGAGCTGCGCACTGCAAAAGGGGGGAATGACCTTAAACACCAGTTGGTGTTTTGGTTTATTCAAACCAGTTTTAGAAAAGAATCATTATGCTATTAAGCAGCAAGAAATAGTTACTCTGTTTGCCCCTTGGAAGATTTATAGAGACATATTTTCAGCATTCTAAATTTCTAAGACATATTCTTGTACAGGAGAGACAAGACAATTTATAGTGTGGAAGCCTTGGCGCTTCTAAATTATGCATTCAAACTTAATGTTTCTGTGACATTTCACTTGAAAAACCCCAAATTAATCCTTGGGGTCACAAAGAAACACATTCCAATAGGTCAGAGAATTTGTTTGGAGAAGTCTTCCATGGCCGGTGCACATGAACTTTTAGTGGCTGCTTCAGTCTGCTTCTTTTCATTGTTACTTAAGTTAGTTTCAAAGTAAAGTGCCAATTATAGAGCTTGCATTATTTACCAAGAGGAAGAAGGAAAATTTTGCACTGGATCTAAGTTTTTTGAGCATGGTGAGGGTTAAAAGTTTCATGGATTTTGTTGAAGAAGACAAATTGAATTTTTGGCTAACTTTTGTCTAGGGAGTGTGACAAGTTTCTGGGAAGGCTATTTTGAAAA
Organism: Umimayanthus nakama; assembly: GCA_027574985.1. Lineage (NCBI taxonomy): Eukaryota > Metazoa > Cnidaria > Anthozoa > Zoantharia > Parazoanthidae > Umimayanthus > Umimayanthus nakama. The sequence continues at coordinate 9,554 of JAOBRG010368093.1, read as the reverse complement.
TTTGCTGGTCACCCCCCCTCCCTGTAGTAAATAATGAAAGCTCCCTTAGTTCAAATTTTTGTTGAAAAACATATTTATACATTGTATAAATAAAAAAGTTTCCGTATCATTGACAAATCTACAGTGGTTGGACAGTTGTTTTATTAGCCTATGCTTTTATCTATTCAATGTTCGGAAATTAAAGAATGTTATATTAACACTTATATTAAATGTTTGTTTCAAACTGTTAACCTTGTAATAAATAAAATGAGTTGTAGTTTAAATTGAAGTTTGAGTGATTTTGCAGGTGATGGACTGCTTATCTTACTATAATAAGCATTTATTACACTGAAACTAATACAAAAGAGCATTACGTATATTGTAACTGATTCTGGCGATACAGAATCATTAACTTTAGACACCATTATGCAGTACTTTTATGACCAATTTGAGCAAAAAAAGCTTAACATGCTGCGCTCTATAAAAAATTAAGCAATCATTTCATTCTGCCAGGACACGGCACCAATAGAACTGAAGTATGACTTCAGGGATTCTCTCTGACATTTTGCGTCATGACTAGCATTCCTGCTTCTTGTGCTTTCTACCTCTGTCAAAGTATTCTGCTCATTTCTCCACTGACCAACGACAAGTCTGTGACTTTCATCTTCACGATCAGTGTAACTTGGGGGAGTGTAATGAGATAATTGGTTTACAATCAGGAAGTTGTGCAAAATGCAGGCTGCTAGTATAATGTAGTCAACATATTCTGGGTCAAGGGAAATGGTAGTCAAAAAGACTCTAAATCGGTTGGCAAAAATGCCAAAAGCATTTTCAACAATCCTCCTAGCTCGGGATAATCTGTAATTGAAAATCTTGACTGAGTGCTCAAGACTTCTGTGAGAAAAAGGCTCCATTATGTCTTTTCTTAGTGGGAAAGCATCGTCTCCAATAATATGGTAGTGGCAAACTTTATCATCACCAGGTAGATATCCCTCTTTTGGGAAATTCAGTGTTTTGAGATCCATGCACTTCTTCAATGAGGATTGGTTGAACACTCCTGCATCTCCACAGCGACCAGCAGCTCCAGCATCAACATAAAGAAAACGATAGTCAGCACCAACTAAGGCCATGAGTATTACACTGAAAAAATGTTTATAATTGAAGTACTGTGAACCACTGTTTGGTGGCTGTCTTATAGCTATGTGTTTGCCATCTATTGCACCCAAACAAAATGGATAGTTCCACTTCTCTTCAAACTGCTTAGCCACTTCCCTCCACTCGCTGGCTGTACTTGGTGTCTGCAAGAATGTTACTGTGGTAGGTCAGGCATCAACTTTGCATCAAAAGCAAGTTTGCCTTCTTTTTTTAATAAACCTTGTCTTACCTTAGCTAGAGGGCTGATAAATAGCCTGAGTAGCTAACAACAGGCTAGGTCGCTGGCCCTGAGGCCCTTTCTAGGGGAGGGGGATGAGGGGTGAATTTTAAGGAACTACTAACTGTATTTTTTTTTCAAGAATACAAAAACACCTGGATGGAGTTTTGGATGAACTTGTGAAAACTGGAGTTCAGAGATCAAATGGGTGGGGCACATATTTTTGAGCTGTTGCTTGTTACAGATTTGGTTATTTAGGGTGGTTTCTTTCCAAGTAGGGAACAACCAAACATAATAACAACAATTTATATAAACAATTATAAAAAAATTATACATCAGATGTAAACCGACAACCCAGGGGCCACAACAGGTACATACTATATACCAGGATGTGTTATCCCAGAGCGCACCTATGACTTTAAGAAAAATAAAAATGTGTGATTCAAAAAGCTTATTTCTAACCCCCCCTTCCAACAACCCTCTAAAATCTCTTCCCTAACTATAATACTATAGCTGTACAGGAAAACAATAGCACAATCTAGGCAGTCATAAGCAGCCATACATACAGTTGGAAAACTGCTTACCTTTAGATAGCTGTCTTTCATAGCACTGTAGATTGCTCGTGTTGTCTGCTTGATAGCTTCAGATATAGTTCGTTCACCTGCTCTGTATTGATAGGACAGATTGCTGAACTTGCAATAACTTAAAGTATGTTGTATGAGGTCAATATACAGTACATGCATGTCTTGCATACTTGTTTTGCTGAAGGTCTTTGGGCCTCCTGGGGTAGCAACCACTCTCTCTAGATCACCTTCGGGCCCACCTACTGCCGACATGCACTACAACTGAAACCTAATGAAGATTGTACACTTGAGGCAAGTTAAGCCCCATATGTGGAGAAAAAACTTTGGTTTCTTGTACATCAAAATTATTTATCTCCTTTTATTATACCCCCCCCCAAACCTCATGTCATTGCTCATCCCAGCCGAGTTTCAAAATAATACATATACAAACTAGTTAAAACCAACCTACTTGTTGCCAGAAACCTCCAAGTCATTGACACCTTTTCTTCAACAGTTATGGCTTTACGCACAAAGGTGTCAACGTGTAAAGGTGTCCTGCTTCCGGATAGATGGTCCTAAAATCTGAACCAATGATTCGAATAATTCTGGGGTTATTCGCAGAAAACGCCTAAAACTCTCTCTGTCTTCCAAAACCAATTCTCTTTGTAGATTCTGGACAACTCCTTGTTTTTCTCTCCTTAAAATCCATCGCTTCGACCAAACAGTCCGTGCAGATCGTCTTCTCCTTCGACGTCGCAACAAGAGGACAATTAATGCAGCAGCAGCATGGAGGTTTACAGCTGCCACCATTTTGACGCTCGAGTGATCCAAATCGCTAGCAGTCGCATTCGTGTGCGAGTCACGGCCAAGTAAAAGAAACTGACATAGTTTCAAGCAATTTCGATTGCATGCGTCGAAAATTTTATGCTATCGCAAAGGTCTGCGGCGGGCTTAAGGACCTGAGCAAATGTGTCGCAATTGGTAAAATTGAAAGAAAAAAACAGAGCTGTCAAAAGGCGGTTCACTACAACTGACCTCGATAACAGCAGCCATCTTTCGATACTTGAGTTCTAAACTAGCCAGGAATTTCCGTTACTCTTTCGTCTTCTTGGATAATACGAGTAAAAACCAGTCATAGCTTTGGCAAAACTGTTTTGGAAAATAAAAGTTGAAATGCCGTTGTTTTGACCCGGATTGTTCGCTTGCAAGCTCATGACCGTTCGCACTTTTCAAAACTTCGTCTTTGGCGTGACGTCATTCATGTTTTATATTCAGATTTAAAAAATAGTCCTCAGCCAATCAGAGCGTGCGTTTTACTGAATCTATTTTCTAAAAAGGGGTTTATAAAACCGCAACTGTAAATTGCGTCACTTCACTTCAACGTCACTTCAGCAGCTGTAATTAGTTGTTTTTTTCAATGTTTGCTTGATGTTTTTGTTTTTGGTGATTGCGTTTTCCACTTATTATGCCTAAAATGTTGTCACTGTGTGACTTTATTCTAATACTTCTGTTTGTATCTGGATCTCAGACCAGTGATATCGTAGCTGGAAAGAGTAAAAACCACACAATTACCGAAGTCCTCGCTGAACTAGCTACAGCAACAAACGTTGTAGAGGAAAGAGGTCAGAAGCCCTTGTATGACCGTGACCTAGAGATGTCCGTGCATATTCTCGACATGATAGTACAAAATATCCCCAAGAACAATTCTCTTGCTGTGAATAAGGAAAATCGACAGAACTTCATGAGTGTAGCCAGCAATCTATTGGACCCTGTGAATACCGACACTTGGCGAGGACTTGCGAAGGTAAATATTGGAGAAGTTGTAATTGAAGTACGTTTTACTGTCTTAAGTAACAGGGAACTATATGTTCAGAATCAGTCGAATGCAGCTCAGAAGTATACAAATTCAGTTTGCATCTCTTCTGGTTACAGACCTGGGGCAGTTTCCATTTAACAAAACCTACTGGTTTTAGTTTTCGGATTACGCGCTAACCAAGTAGAACGGGACATTGTCTTCATCTCCGTCTCAGGTAAACAGGATCGAAAGAACACCAGTTCAATGACATTTGATAATGAAAATTCAGCCTTTTCGGGGACTTGAATCGATATTTCCTTCAAATGGATCACGATATTTTAGAAGTTTTTGGTATTTCTGTTTTTGGTGTTAGTCTATTTGATTTCCAACCAGAATTTTCAAAATTTCTGTCGAATGGTAAGCCCTACTGGGGCAGGGTCAATCGTTACGTAACTTCGAAAATAAGGCACAGCTTTTTAGCACCTCAGTCTCAATTTTCTCTAGCTTTATTCTTGTAAAAAGGATTACCTTTTGTTAAGTAAGGATACCAGGTGATGTTTAATATAACTAACTAAAAATTCTAGGTAGGGAAGAACACGGAAAAGATCTGAGTAGGGTAATTAAAAAGTATAGATACCAAGTGAGGTTTAACAGAACTAACTAAACATTCTAGGTAGGGAAGAACAGGGAAAAAGATCTGAGTAGGGTAATTGAAAAGTAAAGATACCAAGTGAGGTTTAACATAACTAACTGAACGTTCTAGGTAGGGAAGAACAGGGAAAAAGATCTGAGTAGAGTAATTGAGAAGTATAGATACCAAGTGAGGTTTAACATAACTAACTAAATATTCTAGGTAGGGAAGAACAGGGAAAAAGATCTGAGTAGTGTTATTGAAAGCTATAGATATCAAGTGAGGTTTAACTTAACTAACTAAACATTCTAAGTAAGGAAAAACATTGATAAAGATCTGTGTATAATTCTGATATAAGTATGGACTCCAAGTGAGGTTTTACTGACCAACTAAATGTTCTAGGTAGGGAAGAACACGGATAAAGAGCTTGTGAGGATTGTTGATGACTATGGGCACCAAGTTGGGTCTGTGGTGGCAGGAAAACAAGAGACGTTCACTGTTAGCAGCAAGAACATTGGTGTTCAAATAAAAAGATTCAGCAACCGGAATAAGGTAGGGGTCTTCGTTTTATTTCGTTTTGTTTTCGGCATATTTTGGTTATAACAAAGGAGCCTTACCTTAAATTCCTACTCAACTTAGACTTTAGTAAAAAAGATTAGTTCTCTTACCGTAGCAGTACAAACAAATGTTTGCTAGTTATGATCTCATTTTAAAGTTTGCTTGATAATAAAGATAATATTAATGATAATAATAATAATAATAATAATAATAACAGTAAATTTTATAATAATGGTAATGGTATTCAGAACTTTATTTAATGAAGGTGACAAACAACAGCAAAAACTGTATAACTAGAAGCCCTCAAATAGGTATAAGGTATTTAATAATAGAGTAAAGTTGGATTGTCTATCTATCTACCTATCTACCTATCTATCTATCTATCTACCTACCTATCTACCTACCTATCTACCTACCTATCTATCTATCTATCTATCTATCTATCTATCTGCCTATTTACAAAAAAGGATTGTAATGAAACTGCAAAACAAACTTTCTACAAGCCTATTAAAAGCATAAAATGAGATTTACGTCCTAAGTTTCTTCTTGACTAATTTTTCTATTCAGGAAATCCAAAACTGATGCATGCAACAACTTAATGTTTATTCAGTACTTCATAGGTAAAATATTTGGGTTTAGTTTCTTGTGCATTTCGCCTCTCAAGAAGGGCTTTTGATTAGGCTGTAATTTAGTGTTTTAGTTCATATTATGTGTGCGAGGATAGCGCAGCTGAAGAAATCTCTGACTGCCAACCCGGTTTCAATCTCTGACCTGGGTGAGGGTTGAACTTTGTTCAACCTTTTTTCGCCATACAGTCTGTGGACAGGGACATTGAAGTGTTTTTCTAGTCTCATGGCAATCTTATCGGGTATTTCAAATAGCCGACGCACTTCGTGAAACAAGTGGGGTCATTCCGGTCTGGTGGTCTGTTGAATTACTGATAGCTGCTGAGCGGGCAGCAATCACTGGACCTTGCACTTGTACCTTGAAAGCTGAGATCTCCCATGTACCAATGCTTCTCATTTTTCTCAATTTTCTCTGTGAGATGAGAGATCTTTGCTTGCAGAGTATCCACTTGTTTTGAAACAGATTGTTGAAAAACCTCGCGGCGAGCACCTAAAATGTTATATTAAAATCTTTGAATTTTATCTCATGGTAAAGAGCAGCTAACAAACCAGGAAAACCTTTGTATATTCTGCATTATAACATACGTTTTTATTGGCTAAGAGCAGTTCAGTTAAAGAGTAACACAAGTGCAAAAATTGTAATACCAGTGCAAAAAGCTGATCTTTAGCCCACAGCTGTGAGACATTGGAAAATTCTAATAAAATGTCATAAGCCTCCGTTAACATTCGACAATTTTCCGAGGGCTTCCGAAATTTTCCAAGCATTTCCGAACACTTCCGAATATTTTCAATTTTTTTAAAAAGTGCCGGCAGATCCGTTTGAGAACTTTCCGACATTTTCCGATTTCCGGCTTTCGAAAATTTCCGAAGAATTTTTCATCAAAATTTTATAAAAATGCTGGAAAATTGTTTTGAGCACTTTGCAACATTTCCTGAAGACCTCAGAAGATTTCCGAAGAAGTTATTTAAAACTTCGGAAACTTGTCGGAATGCTTATTTTTGCACTCGCCGGTGGTTTTTCCTGAGTTTTCCAAAGAACTTCCAAACATTCAACAAAAGTGATACGAACCGGTTAAGATCGATCAATAATTTTTTTCATGTACGTTATTAACAAGTTATCATACAACTTTTTTCGTTCAATTTAAACTAATTCGCACTCGTGATGTTTTCAAAGAAATCAAATTTAACTCGCCCTCCGGGCTCGCTAAATTTTGAAACTCACTCGTGCAAATTAAACCTCTAGACAAGCAATGAGTGTTATTTCCCATACTTTCCCGTCATTGCTTGCACACTATAGTTTTACTGGTGTGTTTTTCAACTCCTGCAAGTATTTTCCGAGCAAATTCAATCACGTTCAGAAATTTCCAATGCTTTACAAATACTTCCAAGATTTTTCCTTTAACTTCATAAAATTTCTTAAAAATCATAAAAGCTCATGAAACCTGTTCTCAACAGTTTGCGAAGTATTACTTTCATTTCCAAAGTGTTTCTAAAATACTACAAAAGTACAGAAACTGAGCAAGGGGGCTACCATCGTTGGTACGAGTAAAAACCTATTTAAAACGCAGATGGTTAATAGTTCTGCTGCCGCTTTTCCGGCATTAAAAACTAATCTACGAATTTCCTGGTGCCAGCTCTGCATTGCAAAAAACTTGCTTAAAATTTTCTCTATAATTCGAACTCTGAAAGGCATACAAGATAGGGTTAGAACTCGAGTTAAGAATTAGCACAAAGTGAAATACTCTGTATAATATATAATAGGTTTTGTAATTTGCTCGGATATTAGTTGGCGCTGTGAATGACACAATGTAACTGAAAACGCAGAAAGGGAGATAGCAAAGAAAAAAGGCGACGGTCACAGAAAGAGAAAGTTTTGCCAATTTGCGCTTCGATTTGAGATCTTGTCTGCCGTTTGGAGCTTGCGCAAACACAGTTCTTGTAATGTAGATCCCCTTCAGTATTTGAAAGTAACAGAAGAAGATGATGCTAAAAAGAGGAATCCCAAAGAGAATCAAGAGACAGGTGAAGTACGCCATCATTCTAGGAGCCAATTCCAAAGTCCAGGGATCAAGGCATCTTTGCAGTTCCTCGTCGTAGCCACTGAACACGTTGGCTGGAATGGCCAAAGACAACCCAAAGAACCAGGTCATGGCGACTGCATACGGCACCCTTTCAAATGTAAGATTCCAAGTTGTGTGATATGGATGACAAAGCGCACGATAACGTTCTATAGCTACAATGACCAACGAAACAGCCGAAACGGTTACCGTGAGACTCGCAAACCAGTAGCCAGTCAACCACCTACAAAGGTAGTTTCCCTTGCTGCCGCTAGGGTGAGATCCGGTGAAACTAACAAAGTAGACTGCATTACACCACAACAGAGTTAATACATCGGCTGCTGCAATGTTCGCCAGCATAGCGTTTGCTGCGGTGTGCATGGATTTGGTTTTCCAAAAAATAACAACAACTATGGAGTTGCTAATGATTCCAAAGATCCCCACTGTTACGTTCAAAATAGCCAAAGAGATGTTGAAAACAGTGCTACGATAGTAGGCTAGTGAAGGCGATGATGTATCGTTTTCCATTTTCCCCCCAGAGTTACGTATCGCTGCACTGACAGCTTGAAATTTCCTTCACGTCTCCAAGAGATTTTCCCTTTTTTCGATGCAGTGCCCTCAAACAAACCAAGTCTGGAAAGACACAACTACAGAGTCTCAATGTGTGTTCTTCTGCCAGACTCTTAATTTCAAATTTCCGCCGTGTCGTCTGGTTTCGTTTTTGCGCCGAATGATTTTACTTCTACAAGAGGTTAGCTTAAGCCGTTTCTATCAATCAACAAAGCACTTTCACTGAAATATTTCTGACAAAGCACTTTGTTCCACCACCAAGTAGTTGAAGTCGTGCTTCTACGCCTGCACTTCCTTTCAGGTCATATACTGAGAGACTCTTCAAGCCATCCACTAAAACAAGAAATGCGTGAATCAATTTAAAATTTGGATGCAAATTTGCCTTTTGTTCTTAATATTTATCAAAAGAACAATATAAGACTAGTATAATTTTCTATAATTTGAAAGATGACACCGAAATAGACAGCAATATAGACACAGCGGAGATACATGCTATAACAATGTTAATAAAAAAAAAGCGAGTTAAAGTTCTGCTTTCCTTTAGTATTGATTCCGTGCAAAGGCAACTGCAGCTTAGGTTTATAATATTGAACGTATTGATTTGCATAAAAGCAGCTGGCGACAAAAAAAGACGACAAAGCAAATACTTGGATATTAAAATTTCAATGTTGTCTCTAACTTAAATTGTGTATAACTGTAAAACAGACAAAAATAAAATTCAAAGATATTTTTCAAACTTTTCAACAGTTATTTCTTCCTTTGTTAGTTAAAAGCAATATAGTAAGCAGAACGATAATTCAGTAAACAGGAGCTGAAAAATGAATGTTTAAGTAGTGGGTTGTTACAACTGTTGATGACTTGGTTTTTCTGCATACTGCACATGTGCATTAATGAATAATGGTTAAAAGTGAAGTAGCTCTCCAAATTTTGCCCACACTTGATCTCTCAATTGAGCAACTAATAAAATTGAGAGTTGTTTTTAAAAAAATCATTTCCGTTTTCGGAAAATTAGAGAAAATAATTACTGAGTAATAGAAAAATTCAGGTGCTTTTAATAACAGTATAGTTTTTGTCCTACAGTTTTCTACATTTTAAAGTCAGAGGGACAACTTATTTCCTTACTAAAAGTGTCTAACTTCAATTCTAATTTAAGAATATCCGAATACTTGTAACGTTTCTTTTACTGCAGGACTGTTTGCAATATGATTGAAGAAATATTAACAAAATAGCGTTAGCGTGCATGGTTCCGATTCTGAAGATGACACATAACATCTTTCCAATTTCTGAGCTGAATGATAAATAACAAATATTGAAGTAATATGATCCTAGCCTGCGCGGCAGCCGGACATGTCAATTAATTTTAAATGTCAATATAGTCCGTCTGCGTAACGGCGCCAGAAAGC